>UCOH01006822.1:7709-128571 GCA_900474275.1 Synergus japonicus
GGGGGGGGGGGGGGGGGGGGGGGTTGTCGATGTCAACCCCTGTCGGTCTATCGTCTCTGCAGTTTCTCTCCGTCGGTTGGCAGTTTGTATGTGAGTGAAGAGTACCGAATCCGGACTCCCAGGCTCAGAGTTCGTCGATCGATGCCCGGGGCATGCTCTATATATAGCGAGATCCGTTTCTTCCTTTCCCTCCCTCTCACGTGGAAAAGCTTTGATCCGTCTCTCTCAAAAGCTCTCCGTCTCTGGTGGCAGTTTCAGGGGTAGCTTCATTAGTACTTCTTTAATGCTATAATTGTCGCAGGAGTAATAGAAATTTATTACTTCTAAAGCACCGAGCTTTCTTTGCAATGAATCATTTATATAATCATTTTAAAGAATGCAGGAGAAATTCTTTTGAATAATGCTTTAAGGGTACTTAATCTCTAGCGAAAAATATACAAAGTTTCTTTACGAGTTCTTATGCAAATGTTGATACTTTTAATGATGACAAAAGTTATTTAAAGTTTTTTTTAAGCATACGAGTTCTACTTGTTATACCATTAATTCTTTTTTGCCGGAAGTCATGGTTCTGTAACGTCCCGTACGCGCTACTAGATCTCACGAAATGCAACAGGCCATCGGGAAAGTCAAATAGGATTAGCCAAAGTCGAACGAGATTATTGTAAAACGAACTTTTTTGCTACAATTTTTTTTAGTTTATATATAAAGTACAGGAGGTTTTACATTCTTTATTCACACTTTTTTCGCGTTATTAAAATTTCTTTAGAAATCATAGAAATATATTTTTTGACACGAGCCTTTTTTTTAAATCTGTCACTATTTTTTAATTATTGGGTGAAAAATGAGTTTTTTGTTTTAGTCTTTTACACCTTTTTTCATTCTGACTTTAGTTAGACAGAAACGCTTTTATCCATTTGAAGATAAAATTCATCCGATGCCGGATAAAAATAGTTGTCAATTGTTCAATTGTGGAAACAGCTTCAAAGACTATTAATGTTATCTGACTGTGGATAAATGTTATGAATAAAAGCGCTGCAGCGTTTTTAAAGTTAGGATAAAAAAAATCGACATTTTTTGTAAATCAAACCCCTTTAACTTTTTTCCTCATATCTTAAAGAAAATCGCGATACCTTGTTAGGATAATTGAATTTAACATGTCGATAACCCTAACTTAGGCACAAATATTCTCCTCTAGTTTGTACCCCTCTCACACATACGCCCACGTATAACACTCGCTTAACACCACATTGGATCTTCATAAATTTGCTAGCTTCGGCTAAAGAATTAAGATTTTACTTATTATCAAGTTTAATTATTTCCAACCCCAACTCTCATTTTCATACATATCTATTTAAGCTTTATACATAAAGCCGATTTCAATGAAGATTTGAACAAATAAATTAAAACAAAATATTCTACTTTTCAATATTGTACTTTGATTAAGTTGAATTTATCGCGATAAATAAATACATAAGAGAATAAATACATGACAGATAGAGACAATTTTTTCTGCTATTGAAAATCTTCAAATTATGCGATGAAAAATTGATTATTATGCGAAATTCTGCTTTGAATATCTGAATTATGCGAAATTATGCGATAAAAAAATCAATACTAAAATTCATTATTTCATGGGTGGCCCAAAAATTTTTTTTTTCTACAGTCTCGATCCCCCAATTCGTTTCTAAATCCGAAAAAAATGTCATAGTTTTTTTTTTATTTTTTTTTTTCAACACGTGCCTATTTTGACTTGAAGTTTCCCATGTAAATTACAAAGGGAAAAATCACTTTTTGGAGTTTTTGGAATAATTTTTCAGAGTTTAGGAAAATGTTATGGAAAAGTATAGAGGCTTATTGAAGACTATCCAACAAAGAGTTTCATATACCACACATATGGGTTTAACACCCCTAACACACCCCCACTATCTTGAAAATTACCCTTAAAACGAAAATTGTCAATTATTCATAAAATCGACCTTCTGAATGCTTTATTCTTTTTTTTTTTAAATAAAAATTATTTCTATCAATCTAGTGTAATATTTATCAACAATAGTTAATTAACTTTTAATTATTTAAAATAAAAAATATATATGTTTGTTATTAAAATGTAATAAATTATTAAATTACTATAAAATATATCAGAATTGTTAAAACTTTTGTCAATTAAACAAAATTTTTCAAGAAAAAATCGAAATTTTTAAAATTATGCAAAATTATGCGATTTTATGCGATGAAGAATTTTGTTTATTTAACTTAAAAACTTCATCAATCGCAAAGATTTCGAATAATATTCAATTCTGACTGATTATACGATTATGCGCTCCGCATAAAATAGGGGTGTCTAATGACAGAAGAAAGTTTTTTGATAAAAACATACCTACTCTAGCGGCAAAATCAGTGGAAAATATTTTGCCTACATTGAGAAAAACATACTTATTTGCCTAAATGACTTAATGGTCCTGAATTTGAAACTACCTGTTGACGGAAAGAGGAAAGCAGAGTAGCAAGCAAATATAGATTTTCCTCTCGGTGTCATTAGTCTCACTCTATAGAACATGGGAACTCGCTCGGTGATTCGGTAAAGCAGAAAATTATGCAACAGTTCCTACTTTTGACTGGGATCATTTTCCCTATACATATGTATATATATTATGGTTCGTTGTGGTCATTATATGGAGTTTGTGGTGCCAGTGATCGACAAATTGCGTGTGAACTCAGCAAGCAATCACAGTTCTGTCATTGGTTCATCGAGGTCATCGGGCATAGGAATCTACCATTATTTAGATTGCAATAGGAATCTTGTTTTTGATTGATTTCGCTTTTATGTTGTTAGCATGCATCTAAATAGAATTAGATTTACGTGTGTTGGGGTCTGCAATTACTATACACTCAGAAGAAAATACTCGCAAATCAATAAATATACTTTTGAAGAAATAGATCTCGTTCAAAAGCAAATCTTTTAATGATTCAAATGAGTTTTTAATGAAGCAAGAATTAATCATTACCGTTCAATAGTGATACAAGAAATTTTATAGTGTATACATTCGAATCAATAAAATATTTGCTCTTGAACGAGATCTATAGTAATTCAAAATTATATTTATTGATTTCCGAGTATTTTTTCAGATTTGCGAAAATTTGTAACTCATTAAAGAATTTTCGACTAATTTACAATGACACTGTACCAAAATCATTTAATTTGATAAAAAATAATATTATTTGATAATAACAAACAGTAAATATTGTGTTAGAATCATTAATTTTTCCATGTTTAGATTAATGACTTAAAACGTGAATGTAAACCATATATAGAAGAGGAAGAGGATAATTTTTTTTTCCAAATTGGGTACCAGCAGTGCATGCCAATATGGAAGTTAATCATCGATGGAACTGGTCGATATTAGAACCGGAAAATTTTTTCCTTGAAAACACTTCCTGCAATAGAAAACCTACATTTCGTATATAGAAGTAATTTATAACGCTTGAAATTCTCATGTGCGGGCAAATAGTGTTCGATTTATCCGACCGAAAATTGTCAGGAATTATTGCCTCTATGAAAAAATACGCCTGGGGAGGCGAATATTTGTTTCTGTAATAAAGCCTCTCACGGCACATGTCCGTTATATGGATTACCAATCACAATAACAATGTAAAAAAATTAATCTCAACGAGTTCAACGTCTTAAATCTTGGCAAAGTTTCAATCCGAAAGGAAATCAATCTCTGCAGATTGAAATATTCCTACAAAATATGTCATGGGAGCTCGAGAGGTGAAATTAATTTCACATTTCTAGAGCCTGATGCCTGCACCTCATTTCCAATCTGATAATGAGGAATAACAAACTCGAAAGTAATATCGATAGCACCAAATTATGTAGACTGAAGAAAAAAAAGTATATTCTCTTTTTTTCTCTTTTTTATTAAATTATAACGAATGCATAAAATTATAACTTTTTTATAGCATCTTTGAGTTGAAATTACTTTTCAAATAGATTAAATTAACTTACGAATGAATGAAAAAACGAATTGAATTAGAAAGATTATCATATATAATATAATTAGTCTTTGTTTTCTTTCATTCAATAAAAATTGACTTTCTTCGGCAATATTGTTGCTGTATAACAAAATACTATGATAAAATTGGAATTTAATTTAGAAAAATCCTTTATTATCGCAAACATAGGTTGGCTTTTACGTACACGTAGTGACAACCTAAATGTTTCACGAGAAACCACATTGCGCACATGTAAGGTTGCACCTCGACATTCTAATCAACTCTGTGATATCCACGAGCCGTGAGCCTCTGTTTGTTGGACCTCCCTTACAAGAGAAGCAATATACCTTTGGGGCGTGATCAACGTAACATTTACAGTGAATTGACACCTTGTTCATCATCTAATGACAGCGAACAATCATATTACTTAAATTACAAGTTGATTTTAATAATGATTGTTTCCACTAATTAATTCTGTTAGATCGTAATATACAAGATTTAAAAGTTACCCTTCTCCTACTGTGTAGGAAAAGTGTGACTCCTAAAGATCGAAGAAAAGATTGTTTTAATTAAAACGGAAGATAGTGATCATGCGACTGTCTAAAAGTAACCAAGTTCCCGATATCCTGAAAAATCTGTACAATACTAGACTTCTGAACCGTGTTCAAAATCACGAATGTCATGTTAACTCTTATCAGTGTATCAGCTTTATCGTATCATGCTTAGCCTGCTTACTGACACGCACTCCTATAAAATGACCATGTTTTTGCATAAGTCTGTCCCATTCCTAAAATACCCGTTAAAAAAAAGTGAAAGCTATAATTAGCTAGGTCTGTAATCATTAATCATTAATACGGTAACTTATGAACATAATGCACGATTTTTTCATTAAAACTGGTGGCGAAAATTGTGGACTCTTGATTGAATGTAACGAGTTATATCAACATAGAGTTTATAAATGAATAAATCAAAGGTCTGTGTCTTTATGGAATTCAATTCCTTGCAGTCAAATATTTTCTACTTCATTTTAATTAAAGAGGAAACCCGAATCATTCTATAATTTGATTTACAGAGATTTTCTCTTGAGATTCAATTGACAATAAGCCTTCGGATCATCTTGATTAAAAGACGATCGGACATTTTTTGGAGTGAGAATTAAAGGGGATAGGCAGCTTGAACTTCTGGTCAGTCTCGTGAATTTTATCTCGCGAAAAGCTCACAACAGAAAAAAATGATAATGATCACTTAAAATGCCATTGGACGAAAAATTCCGTTCGATTTGTATTTACTATACAAGGGCAATTGTCTTAAAAGCTCCAAATAATGCACGTGACGAAGCCAATAGACCCTTCTTTATCTTTCTTTTCAACTGGAAGATGGGGTCCATTGGTTGGACAACTTTACTTCCATTTACCTTCACATACATGTAGAGGATATGTACATACACATAAATGTCCTACTTTGTGCCTGTGACCTGTAGCTTCAGCAGACTACACTCATAGTTTGCTCATGCTAACCACACGCCTAATGGAACGCTATTAAACCTTTACAAAATGTATTACCAGATCAGAAGACAAAGGATCGTAGTAATTATAGTCGGATATAACTTCTATAGAAGTTGCACTGATTCTTTAACTGCTTTATTGATTTTATTTGAATCTGAAATGTCATTTTTCGATTGGGTTATTATTTTATTGTGCAGCAAACACAACAATTTTCACATTTGTTTTCGAACACTTGTAATAAATAAACGAAACAGTGAATGATAAAATAAAACCGCATCGGCCAAACAACCTGCTATAAATGCACAATCTACCTCGGCGCTGGTGTTGGAAAATTGTCTTTTGTCTCGTGAAAAATTTAAAACGCGTCTCATAAAACAAAAGCGTCGAAAAGTATGAATTTTTTTAAAGAATATTAAAAATAGCTCGTTGTATGTACGTTAAATTTTGAGTGCGTAGATGTTCACAGCAGATAATTGTTTAATTTTTTAACAACGTGCTTCAACATGCGAAAAACTATACGAGTTAATACAACATTTTCCTGACCAAGCCTTAATTAAATGAAAAATTCGAGTTATGTCGAGACAAAGAGAAAAGTTTTGACCAGTTAATAGGATGCTGTGTACACTTTTCTGGAAGTGCATTCTCACCTTGGCGTAAAATATTTTAAGGCATTTTCATAGAAGGGAGAGAATTCATATTTTAAGATATGAAAACGTTTATTACGAGTAAATGTATGTGAAAGATCCTCAATTAGGGATTGTTGATGGCCTGATTCGAGTTACGTGCAGATCGTAAAAAAATTTCATGACCAACTTAGTGTCCTTCAGAAAGTCTGGCTAAGTGAAACGAAAATTTTCGAGTGCGATCAATAGATTCCACAGAACATAAGTTATATATGAGGCTCTAATTAAGGGCAGAAACCAAGGCAAACTTTACGATACTAAGGAAACAATGGATGATAATTATTTTAGATGACAGATATCCGACATGATAGTATCAGCTATATATCATGGGCGTTAATTAATTACATTGGAAAGGTGTCTTTCAGAAATTCAGGTAATAAAGACAGAAATACTAAAAACATCAAAAAAAGGAACTTAAATTCGTTCATTTTATGTAGTTTTTAAAACAATTAAAATTAAAATGATTGTATAAAAAGTTCTGGCATCAGCTATTCTATAATTCTACGCAGTTCAACAAAATTCAAAATTTTAAACTTATTGTTAGTCTCACAGGAGAAAAATACTTTATAATGTACAACAATTAAGGTTCATATTATAGCATAAACACCTCTAGCATAAAACTTGTAATATAAGTTTTCTAAAGTGAACTGTGAGGAAACTACCCAAAATAAATGTTTATGTAATTCCTCATGTAATGACAACAGTTTTTCATATCAAAGTAATATTCTTATTTATACTGACTGTGTGAAATTATTACATTCCCTTTAAATTAAAGTTTAACGTTGCGACGATTTTTCTGCGTACAAATATAACAGCTCTGTGTCTCTAAATTCAAAACATAAACTTAACATAATTTGAAATGCGCATATGAAATTCTATTTTACATTTCGACTCGATTTTATGTATTCGCGCATTTTTATAAAAGAAAAAACTTCAAACTCATTGCGGACGAAGCGGTCACATTAATCAAAACAAAATTGTCCTATAAAGAAAATACGGTATATTCCCTACTATATATATATATATATATAAGAACCATTCTGTAAATTAAAAGTAAATTGAAAAAAAAAATTCCTTATCATGTTGTAACTTGAGGGACGTCTCTCATTTTTCTTATACGTTTCTATTTATTTCCTTAATCCTTCCTATCTTTCTTTTTTCCCGAAAGAATCTAATGTTATTATTGGGTGGCGATTACTGGCTGACCTGGTTTTCGAAGAAAATCATGTCCCATAAACTCCACCGTTCACTTTCTTAGATCGGAAGCTTCGTGAAGTACAATTTGAAAAGTAGAGACTTCCTGATTACTTCGTGCCATATAAAAGGAGAAGGGTGCAATTTAGATCAAGGCAATTAACGATCCTCGAACGGACACTTAATTTCAAGGCAAAAGATTGCCCCTTGACACGAAATTCCCTTTGGCCTATTCATTTAATTTTGATGATATTCCGTTCCAATGAGTAACCAAAGAAAACGGTTGAAGAACCTTTAAAATCCCTGTGCTCTTATAGAAATCCCGCACTACGATATTGGAAATATTATGTTCGGAATATTCTAAAGCTCTATGACTCAATCTTCAATATCATGCTTTGTTAAATTATGAAGAAAATCGCTATTCTGCGAGCTGAATACATCCTTATTCAACTTGGCAGATATATTATAGTCTTTTGTGCTTTCTGATTATATTTTTTCTAATAAATTATGTAAAGACTATTAACCACCGTATTATTCATAAGTGGCATAGATTTTTATTTTTAACTAATTATAATATACCTACTTCTGTGAATTTAATCTCATCTCTATTTCTAATATATAATATTAGGAATTTTATAATATTTTTGTGTGATTTAAATTTCTGGGTTTATAGGACTAAATTTTTTCCGTGTATTAAGTATTGAAAAATTCATAAAATAAGTGATATCAGGTATTTATGGGTTAGATAAGTCACATATCTTAAGCCCTAGCTTAAGAATATGATATAAAATTTACATATAAATTGTGACAAGTTTTACCATAAATTTGTATTATCTTAGTAAGCAGCTAAAGGCAACATGTTACACTGAATGATAAAAACATCAGATATTTTCCGTAAAAATACAGTGCTTAGCTTCATTCATCGAATATTTCTCTGAAAAAAGTGGTGTAACGAAATGTTTGGAAAATCTCGCATTAAAAAATCAATCTCTTGAAATTTCTTAAAATTTTACGACAATCTTCGAAATCCCTTTAAATTCTACAAAATCTTTTTAAAATCATAAAACAACTTTTTAATTTTGTAAAAATCACGTGAAAATTGTGAAAATCTCTTTAAAATCCTAGAAACCTCTTGGAATTCCTCTTTAAAAAAAGTCCTCTCTTAAAGAAACTGGTGTAACGAAATGTCTCGAAAATCTAGTATATATATATATATATATATATGTCTTAATAAATTGTGTCTGTTCGGATATAATAAAATACTTTATAATGTAAATAAAGACCTCATTTTTTTATTTTGCGTTTCTATTTTATTTACGGCACTTCTGACACTGTAAAAGCCTATACTCTCTTCATTTCTCAAGAGGGCCAATCCACTTCCAGTCTCAATTTTGTACTCCTTTAACTGACGTGTTTGTAGACCCATACAACTCAATCCCGTTCTATATACTACACAACTATACATCACGATCTTCCGTCTCCATCGTATGTTACCTTATATCCTCTTTTTTCTTCCTCTCTATGTCAGAATTTTCTTTTTTCCCCATTTCGAATCAACCCTCGAAACATGCCACATTGTACCTTACAAGGCGGGAAACGACGCCGACGGAACATTGTCCGGCCCGAGGAATTGCTTTCAACTAATTCTCGTTTCCGTAACTCAGAACACTATCGTTCTATCTCCTATAATTTAGAGTGTTACATTACAAGCTATTTAATTAATTAAAAAAAAAGTACAAAAAAAACATATGATGCAGAATAGAAAGCTCTTGAGAAGAAAGACAAATGATGGATAGACAAAGTTTGATAGTCTATAATAGGTTCTCCAGGGTTAAAGGCAAACCAAGTTTGTGTTTTCCAATTAAAAGATTCATTAATCGGATAATGAGAAAACAGGATAAAAATTTTAAAGAACTTTCTAAGAATAAAACTTTGAAAAGTAGATCTGAAGACCTTAGACAATGAGATAAAGAAATGATAATACTAAAGATAAAATAGATTACACAGCTTTCAATTCAGTTGAAACCGGCATAAAAAAATCACTTTACTGTAAATAATTTTCAGGGTTGTAAAAATATTGTGAAAAAGGAGAGTTGAAAGCACTTTCGGAAGATCATAAAGCTTTTTATGAGACGAGATTTGTGAGCGACCTTCTTTGCTTTTAACTTCGGTATTTTAATTCCAACGAATTCTCTCAGAGATAAAGATAATCGATATAGCTATTCCAACAGGTTGGACAGGATAACCTTGACGCGAAAGTAAAATAGTGGAGAAAATGTTCACGGGAAAAGTAAAGAAAGAACGTGAGAGTCTCGGTTATACGATCCGTGAAAAACAAATATAAACCCATTTTTTGATACTACGAGAAAAGCAAATTCGATCACCCCATTGTAGTCAACAGGTAAAAGCCTCAAACCCAATTTCCAAACGTAGAACGATTTTTCGAACAGAAGTGTTATTAAATTAATAATAATAATAAACAATAAAAAAAAGCATTTTAAGAAATTTGAATTTAGTAGAATTCAATATTTTTTTTAAGTATTTAGATGTAAAAGTAATTTTAAAAATAACTTATCGTAGAATCCAAGGCTCAATACCGACATATAATCAGAAATAAAAAGTAAACCGGAAAAAAGATTATTTAGTAGAGACGTCAGATCAGATTTAAAAATCCACCTCTTAATTATATCCCCTTATCAAACTGGAACACGGCGGGATAAAGGGCAGGGGTTTTATATTCAAAAACTTAAAATAATAATAACTAACCTCCCGTTATCTGTCCGATCTTCAGCTTTGCTGATATAAAGAAAGTAGGTGGATTTATCCGTCAGCTAGTCATCCTAAATGATGATTAGTTTTCCTCTAGATCGAAGAAAGATGCTTGAAGAACCTCACCGGAAACTCACAAAACTCGAAAACCCAAGCACTGGTTGACATTGCACTTTAACACGAATTGAAAATCACACACGAACAAAATGAACCGATGGAGAAACATTGAAAAAAAAAAAAAAAACCCCCCCATTGCACGAAAAAGACAAATTCATCACTTGACTCGCGAAGAAAACTACGACTCTACGCAGCTACGCACAGCGCTTGCAAGCGCTTCCACGGTCGCTACACTAACTGGCGCTTTCAATTGAATTTCAAACACCACAAGACTTGCGACCAATCAGAAACTACTTGATGATTGCGCAAGACAAAGGGTGTACCAATGGGGTGGTGGGATTAAGGGAAGAGCTCGCCTTGACTTCGATGAGCGGGAAAGATCATATCAGAGCTGTATGTATCGGAAAAATGTTTGATACGTACTGGGGAGTTGATTGCGCGACGATAAGGGGATTACGAGGCGAATGTGAAAATCCAATAATGACATTATGCTAAAATCCTGTTCTTAGATAACGTAACGTTTATTTTTTCAATTCTGGAATCCTTGATCCTTTTTTGTACAAGAATAGTACTGAATATAACAGGATGAAGAAGTCTTATCTTTTCAGTCATTCTGTGTCTCAAAGATAAAAAGGAAAAATAATAATTTGTACACGGAGAAAAATGGATATAAAAAAGTAATATCTAGCTATTTAACTATGGGACGACTATCTAGATATTTAGGTATAATATCTTGATATTAAAACTTAATGTCCAGATATTAAAATATATAATCCAAATATTCTAAAATCCAATATTCTAATCTCTGGATATTAAATTTGAATATCTAAATATCTAGGATAGTCGTCCCATAGTTAAATAGCTAGATATTACTTTTTAATATCCATTTTTCTGTGTGTATCATTATTTATTTATTAATATTGCATCTGGAGAAAAATCTTCATTTGCTAACAAGTATCAAACAGACTCTATCAAAACCATTTAATTCCCAATGTGGAACTCAAATCTGTCTCGATATCCAGAGTTTAAATGTTAATGTCACTTAATTAATCTAGGAAATTGAACCGGATGCACAACCGAAACGAGACTACTACGTTAATATGAAAGTAATAAACTTTGATCAATGTCGATTAGTATTTCTTGTAAAATATACATGAAATATTATAATAATAATAAAGAAAATTTAAACATTAAAGCAAATTGTAATTGTTGCAAAAGTAGATTCAGATCTAAAGTGTCCTACCGAAACTTCTTACGGAAAATTGAATATTCTAGATCGAAAGTCGTGGAAGCGGAATGTCGAGAGGTATTTGAAAACTCAACTTGAAATTATGATGGAATAATTAACTCAGGCTCAAAGTTAATAAACTTGTGCTTCAAAACGAGTGTTTGAACTAATTTTAAACTCGCCTTTTATTTCTCAAATAAAAATAGTTGTTTTTTTCTTATAATATTAGATATCAAATTATGGCTCTTTTACTTGAATTACTTGAATAAATAAAGGGAGCCTTGCATTAACGAATGATACTTTTTTCAAGAAAGAAAAATATTTATGTTTTCTTGAAGTACATAAGTGAGATTGTATCTCAAGATAAAATGTACGAAAAATGTAATTTTTTAAATTGAGAATTGCTTTTTGAAAAAATTATATTTTCATTTAATTAACGAAATGAAAAACTCTGAAATACCACCCTTTGGATTTGTTCAAATTATTTGCAATGAATAAAAATGGTTAAAAGACAGTAAAGCCCCTTTTCAGGAACGTTCAGAATGATGAGAAAGTATATAGAAAAGATTTTATGTGTCTAATATTATCTGATTATGACCATATCAATTCTTTTGAAATGAGAAAGGAATAAAAGTAGAGTTTAATAATATTGATTTCCGTCTAAATTCTCATCATGTTTTAAAAGATCTAATATTTTTTATAAAAAGAATTGAATATAATAATGAAATTTTAGTAGCATACTAACTCTTTGTTAGGGCATTAAGCTTCAGATGAATGTTATCGAAGGCTGCAGCCAGCCTTTCCATTACTGTCCGTTTCTACTGCACTATGAATCCTGTTTCAGATTCATGAATTAATATACATATAGGTACTCTTGTATTCAAAATACGTTGAATTAGTCACACTCTATTTGATTGAAAATCATAAAAAAATATTATAAGTACTCTACTTTTTTATACTTTAGAGTATTTATACAAATATTAACATTTTTTAAAAATTTGTCTTTCATTCTACTTCTTATAAATTTCAAATCATTGTAATAATTATTTAATCAATGTGCAAAATTTTTTAAATGGTTTACCTGATATATACAAAGAGATAATCTCCCTTAATAAAAAAAAATGTTAATATCCTGAAAGAAAAGGACTTACAACAGACAAAATATCATCAAAATATAATATAAAAAAAAGAATTGCAAATAAATAACAAAACAGCAAAACCTCATAGTGACTAGCGTGGAAAATCAAATTTGTAAGTTGGAAGATAATTTATCCAACACAAAAAATTTACTCCTGAAACAACAACAATTTTATCCAGAGCAAAATATCAAACGCACGCAAGAAATATTTTACTCTGGCTCTACCTGCTTAAAATTAAACATTCATTCCAGAAAAAAATTACCTGCCTATATCCTAGCTATATTTAAAAAATTAAAAACAACAATCACACCAACACACACACTCCACGGTTCTCATTTTCACCGCCCCGGTGCAAAAGAACCTAAACCTAGGGATTACGTCCCGGGACGCATCTGACACCTGAGCTTATAGGCCACATTAGGGCACACACATACCAGCTCCAACCCTGAAATCATACACCGTTTCAACAATTTATTTCAGAAATACATCTGTTGCATTTACTATATTGAAATTTATTCTTTAGTTTAGTCCAATACACTTTGTCAAGTAGCAAAATTATTATTTAAGTAATTAAAATGTTCCACAAGATAAATTTATTTGAATTCGTCAAGTAAGACACAAAGACATAAAAAAAACACACACACAAATTTTGTGTCTTACTTGATTGGAAAGTAAAACGGTGTACGCAAACATTTCCATAGGTTAAACCATTAGTAACACATCCTACTCTAAGCTTTTGAGATAAATAGTATTTCAATTTAATAACAAAGGGTGTTTAGTAATTTACTGTTAGAAAATTTCAGGTACTTTATAGCATTTTTAGGTAAAAATATTAACTTTAATAATAATTTTTTTAATACTTTAAGTATGAATCATGCTAACAATTTACAGTATTATTTACAGCAGCTTCTCAAACAAAGAGTGATTTGAATTTAGCTTTTATTTTCAGCTTTCTATTATCGGTTATAATAAATACTGAAGTATAAATTCCCATTTCATTATTCGAATGAAATGGAAATACACCGTTCCCCTTTTATTTTACTAATAAATCGGAGAATAAGGATAATTAGATTCAGTGTTACTTTAAATATTAAATAAATTAATACCGAATTCATAATCACAAATTGTTGAGACACACATACTGAAGGTTTCAGTTTATAATAATTAAAACTATTTGAAGGTCGTTACTAAACACCCTGTTATTTTAAAAGACAGACCAATTAAACTATATTTCATATTCGAATACAATTTAAAATACATACAACAAGAAAAAATTGTAAGTTTAAATAATGAATTGAATTTTTCTAAAAAATATCTACTTTAAAATTAATTATTAACTTGTCTCCAAGAAACAACAACTCAGATATTACTCAATAAAAAATATATATATCAATCTAGTTCAAGAAAATGAATGAAAAAAATTGTATGCTCGGGATTTCACCGTTTCAAAGGAAAAACGCGACGAAAGATAGTCATAAATCATATTTAACTTCCTTTCAAACGTGAATTTTCCCCTCTTTTCTTGGTGTCTCAAATTTGATTTATAATCAAAATGTTATTTACAAGCTACTAAAGATGGCATATCACAAGATAAGGTTATTATCTGTAATCCCTCTGTAAATAAAATTAAAAAATCTATAAGGAAAAGAGTGTCCAAGAAAAGAATGAGCCTATTCTAAAAAAATTTAAACAACTTATCCACTCGCTGGTTCATACCAGCGGTCACTATGAGATTGAAAGATTAAGAAAATACAACCTCTCTTCGTGTTGGTTTGAACCTTTCGCTCCCAACATGTTGAAGAGAGGAGGGACAAAATGTTCACTCACCACCTACACACTCGCAACTGTCGCGTTTCTGATCAGTATGAGCGGTAGATACTAGATCTTGAATTCCCTCGATTAGCTGTTTCTCGTTGCCGAAAGAACCCATCGTCCTCGATAGAATCCATCGCCCATGATGGAATCCATGGTCCTCCATGAAAATCACCGTGGTCCTCCTAGAAACCCTCGTTGTCCTCATAAAATTCCCCGTTGTCCTCGACTAAAACGATTCTTATCAATTGTCTTAATACTTAAACGAATCAATCATTCTCGAAATAAGCCTTTTTCGCTAGAAATCCTAACTGAAAAAGATAAGCAATTTTAAAAATGAAATATAAGAAGAATATCTGACGACAGAGTTAAATAAAGATTTCCTATTGACTGTGAAATAAAATAAAAGTAAAATTTTTCTATTAAACAAATTTTTTACCTGAATTCAAGTTCCAGAGTGTCTTTGGTAGTTTTAACTCCTTGGTAGATCAAAACGTTTTTTTAGAGACAAGCATAAAAAATAAAAAGCGTGTTCAAAACTCATACATGGAATCCACATGATTCTTGAGCTGCTGAAAAAGGCACAAAATTAGTATTAGATAAATGTGTAATAACTTAAATCGATTTATAAAAACTAAATAAAGGTATACAAATATATATTATTATATAGTAGTCCAATATTAAATTAAATATCTTTAAAATTGTACAATTTAGAATTCAAGTCTTAAAAACTCTTAAAAATTATAATTTTATCATTTTAAATTTCAAATTTATCAGTAAAATTTAAAAAAAAACACACAAACTGAACAGAACATTTAAAAAAATTACGTTCAATGAAATGAATACATTCAGAACCTTCCTGGTTATATTTCTGAAACTATTTTTAAAAGCTATCTATAACATTAAAAAATCGCTTAAAATTGAAAAAAAAAGAATATCAGCGTAAAATAAAATTTTCTCACTAATTGTGAAAGAAAATAAAATGCAATTTTTTTATTGCAAACAAATATTTTACCTTGTCACCTCGGCATTTCCAAGTGCTATATCTATAGAGCCAAACACAAATAACAGAAATTGTGTTCAAATCTCATTCCAGAAATTCTCTGCTCATACATAGAATCCAGTTGATTCTTGAGTAAAATGAAAACTCCCTCCTCCCTCAATCGCTTTTAACAATAAACTCGACTTTATAATACTGCGAGAATTCCTCTCGAGAAATGTTGACGAAGGCGTTCCTTTGTTTTCGGCAGGTAGACCCATTAAAACCTAATTAATTAAAGCGTATTCTACAGTTTAAATTTAGTCTAAATTAAAAGTGTATTCACAGTCTAAGGTAAAATAACTTTAGTTATTTTACAGTCTCAATTTAGCAAAATATTAACACGTCTATTGTCCATTAACAGTCAGACGTGAAATATGAGCAATAATGAAACCCAGTGCAGCCAAATTTCAAAAATAAAAACTAGAAAAGTAAACAATTTTCATGAGATATTCTAAATTTTATATTGGCAGCCCTGCGATATTCTAGGACTACAGTTGCAATATTTTTTCACTTGAGAATTTCTCAAGTTTTTTACGATTTTAATGGTTTTTTTCTCAATAAATATGAAAATTCCAGAAGATAGTAGAAATTTTAAAACTTCATGAGAAAAAATTTTAAATACGTAAATTTATCTGAATTGAAAATACCATTTGTTGCTAAAAATTTGCACTGTTTTATAGTGAATCATTCAAGTGGTGTGAATTTCAGTTAAGAATTTCTCGGGATTTGAACCATTGTTTTAAATTTTAATCGACAATATTGCAATTAATTTCAATAATGAGAATTCGAATAAGTAAATAAATCATTGAATAAAGATACAAGTTTTACTCACACTCAAAAAATATAGCGAAAAGGTTATAATAGCATCGAATTTATAATCCAAGTGTGGAAGCGAATACTAAACGTTTTCAGTTTTATGGAACGCCAGCATTAGATCTTAGGTTTAATTTCTTCGATCGCAACACTTCCGAGAAAAAAATTATATGAAAAAGTTAAAAAAAACCAATAAATAAAAAGAAATTTATTTTAAAATTAACAGCACATCCGTTCTACATTGAAGTCTGATGAGAAATAACGAAACAATTTGGTTGCTTAGCAACCAAAGCAACAATCGTGGCTTGCGCATGCGTCGAACTCGGCATCTGATTGATTGCTGATTCGCGCGCAGTTTAAAATACTAAAAAATATAATTTTCATTTCTTATTATAAATAATGGAATTTTAACTTATAAAAATTTATATTAGACCGATATTATTGAATATTAATAAAAATAAAAATTGATTAAATGTGTATTGTATGTGCCAAAGGTTATTTTTTATATACGTACGTAAATTACATTAAAAAACCTCATGTAATTTTGTAATTTACCTAAGGTATATTACATGCACAACCCTGATTTGAAATGTTTGATGATTATCAGGGTTGAGAAGTGACACGTCACTTTAGGTTTTAACGTATTATTCGTAAAGAAACTGTAAAAAATGTAATAAGCGTAATAAAGGTGGTGGATTCGGATAGAGCATAACCTCACGTTTTTTATTATGCTTGTGCGTATTTGAAGATCTGAAATCTGTTTCTGATAATTAAATACTTTTCTAAAATGATACTATATAATTGAAAAGGTATATTACTTTTTTAAAAAAACTGAGGACATAAAATACGTACAGTGTCCTGCATTAATGCCTTCCCTTGTAAATCTGTCAACCCAACCCTGGTTTCCATTAGAATCTTATGGAAACCAGGGTTGGGTTGTCATGTATACAAGGGAAGGCATGAATGCAGGGCACTGTACGTAATTTACGTCAAAAACCTCATGTATTTACCGAATTTACTTAAGATATATTACACACATTCATAACCCTGGCCAGGGGCTTTTGTGTAGGGGAGGGATGGTGGAAGAAAGACGAAGTTGGAGAATTTCTCTTATGGAGGTGTATATACTATAAAGTTGTGCTTCCTTGTTTGTGAACATTTGCGAAAGGGCGAAAAGCGTAAATTTGAAGAGTAAATTCCTATCATGGCGTCCAAAACCCATGTGGATAACGCGGTGAATGAACGTCGGTTACGACCAATTTACGGTAAATTGAAAATAGTTATAAAAAAAAGTTATCGGGACAATAAACTCGAGCTATGTTGTGTGCATCTTACTCGCGTTTTTAAACTTGCACATACCGGCAAAGAGGTTATGTAACATTAGTTCACTATTTTCTATATTTCAGACTGGTTGGACTATGGAAACAATAAAAAGGCCCTCCAAGAGGCAGACAAGGTCCTCAAGAAGCAGCCCGGTCATCAATGTGCAAGAGTTCTTAAAGCATTGGCTCTTCTACGACTTGGTAAGGAGAGCGAGTGTCAGGTTATCATGGATAAAGTCAGGTCGGAAGTACCCTGCGAGGATTCTACCTTACAGGCGATGAGTATTTGCTACAGAGAAATTCACCAACGTAAGATTACAATAAAATATTATCCTTTAAAGCAGAAGGTTTGGATGTAATTGAGACAACTTTGTATAATGTATTCTCCCCTTTATATTTCAGCTGACAAAATCAGCGAGGTGTATGAAGCAGCGGCAAAAGCAGATCCAACTAACGAAGAGCTACTTACACACTTGTTCATGTCATATGTACGACTAGGAGATTTCAAGAAGCAACAACATACTGCTATGGCCTTGTACAAATTGGTGCCAAAGAATCCGTATTACTTTTGGGCTGTTATGAGTATTGTCATGCAGGCTGTGCAAAACGAAGACAATATAGCTAAAAGAGTAACATTACCACTTGCTGAGAGAATGGTTGGTTACATGAATGTTTAACTAATTTTTTTTTTAAGAACAGCAGAAATACATTAATTTCTTTTCTTCTGCAATACAGGTCCTAAAGTTAGTTAATGAAGGAAAAATTGAAGCAGAACAAGAAGTACAGTTATATTTTATGATACTCGAACTTCAAGGGAAAGACGAAGAAGTTTTAAAAGTTTTATCTGGACCTTTAGCTTCGCGTGTCTCCAATCTAGAACCAAGAAAAGCGAGTTTATTGCTTAAAATGAAGCAGTATCCAGAAGCGATGAGTGCTTTCAAGGAACTTATTAATCATGAGTGAGTAGTAGAGTAATTGCTAGAGTGCAACATGGAAATCATGAATATATAAAAAGTACTCTGCTATGCAAATTTAAGAAAGAATATAATTTCATTGGTTACATAAAAATTGAATAATGTAAACAATTACTACATTCTAGTTTTTACTAGTTGTAATTTATCAGTACTTCAATTTTAGCCCTGACAACTGGACGTTTTATATGGATTACTTAACAGCTGCTCTAAAATGCCAATCATTAGTGGAATGTTTAGAACTTTTGGATGCATCTGCAACCGTAGCCGGTAAAAAATCAAGAGCCCCGAAGCTTGCTCGTCTTGAGTTACTTAAAAGGGCACGGGAAAATGAAATCGAGTGTCCATTTGGTCCTGTAGAAGATATGCATAAATATTTTAATCAATTTGGATCAAAAGGTTGCGTGGTCAGTGATCTAAAAATGTACCTACATCTCCTGTCAACCCCTGAGAAAGATCTCTTATTAGAAAAGGTAATTATTATACAAAAACATTTGGTTCTTCGTTCTTTGAGATAATTTAATTGTAAATAATTGATGTGTCCCTCATTAATATTATTATTATTATTTAGATCGAGCAGGATATTGGTGTGAGTAAAGACGGGTATCCTGAGTCTGTAGATCAGATGCAGAAATACATTCACTTTGAACAATTAAGACGTCTTTGTGGAGTGCATCATTCTCCTAAAATGGGATTAGAGGAAAGAAAAGAGCTAGTGCCACGATTATTTGATCTATATAAAAAAGGAATTGAACTTTGTCCAGAACAGGAAAGGCTACCGACAGATTATTGTCCAGCAGATGCATATATTTTACTAGCTACTCATTTATTACACCAGTTGTGGCATGAAACTGGCGAAGCGGAATATCTTTATAGGTATGTTAAAAAAATTTAATGAAAATAATAAATTCACCGAATATTTAAATGAACTATGTGGATTTATTGAAATACCTAAAATATTTTTTGTTATAGGGCGCTGGTGTTACTGCGGCGATGTTTAGTATCGAGCACTTCTAATTTCCACACAAAAATTCTGTTAGTAAGGATATTCCTGGAAGCGGGTTTTATAGAAGCTGCTGATTATAGTTTCAGTTTACTGGATGCGAAACAGATTCAGTTAGATTCTCTGGGATTCTTACACACACCTGTACTCGCACCAATGGGCCTCTTGTCACACGCGTCTCATAATCTCGAACACACGGCTAAATTTTTCGTTGGTAACTCTAAAGATGTACGTGTTTTTTATTTAAAGGAGGTCATTCTTTATTGCTTGTTCTTAAAGAAAATTTAAAACAATTTCAGAGTGCAGACCACTTGACCTTCGCTTACAAATATGGGAGTTTCTTGAAGATTCAAGAATTTGTCGATTTAAGGGAGCGTTTGGAGAAATCAATTCACTTTGCTACAACGACAGTAGACAAAATGCTATTGGAATTGACTCTGTGCGAAAGTTCTTCTACGTTTCTGTCTAAACTAGCAACTATGCATGTTGAACCTAGTGAAGATACGATTAAGTGGGATCTTCTTAGAGATAATCGAGATCTAGAGGTATGATTATAAAAAATCTCAATTGTTAAGATTGAATATAACAATTCTTATTTAATTTAATTTATTCATCTACAGGTTGTAATTGGATGGGAGCCAGTTCATACTAAGAACGAGGACCCTAGAATGAGAAACGAAACTAAAGAATGCATGTTAAGCTTATTAAAAGCGCGCAGTCTCATACTACGAATAATAGCATCTGTTGCTGAATCTGATCATAAACCGCTTTTCAATAAACTATCTCAAGATATCAAAACTCTAGTTCGTGAAAATATTCCATCAGTTCTTCGGAAATTTCGAACGGAGGAGGGAAAAGATAAAGTTAACAGTGTGATAATACCCATTGATGCCGTGATGCGTTTGAGAGAAATTTATGATTCAGAACAGTTAAATGCGATTACTTGCCTTACAGAGTCTCTTTCACAATCTCCTTATCCAGATGAAAATTGTATAGAAATACTTAAGAAGTCTCCAAGTATACTGGTACCGTCAATACCAGGGCAAGAAATACCAATGTCTTTTAATAAATTCTTCTTAAGAGCAGCGACGTGTGGAGAAACGCTCTCTATTTTGGGTTCTATTTGTGCTGCAATTATATCGCAATCGAAACCAAGGAATTCGCAGAAGAAAAATAAGAAGAAGCAGAATAAGGAAGATGTGGAGGATTTACCGGACATAAGTCAAGTATGATTAATTTTTAAGTTTTTATCATTTAATGTTAGATTCCTTTATCAATGAAAGCAAAAATATTATTTGAAAGTTATTGAAATTCTGAATTAACGTGGATACTTGATTTCTTTGTTTCAGAATTGGTTAAATATTGAAAAGCTTCTATCGGAGAGATTACAAAGCTTAGAAGAAGTGCTTACGAAACTTGAGAAAGAAACCTTGGAAATGGGATTTAATACTAATGATGAAATGGCACAGAATATTCAAAAACAGGTGTACAGAAGCGTTAGTCAAACTTGCGAATCTCTAAAAGTTCGCATTTCCTGTACAATGAAACATTTGAGCGGATTGAGAAGCTGAAATTTTGAACATGAGAATATGTACAAAATTTATGTAATCAAACGATCATTCACTGGCTGGCGTCTTCAGTTTTGTACATACTATGTTATTTTGACTATTATATATCTCCAAAATGTTGTCAAGTCAGTGTTAATGAACAAATTCGTGAAAACGAAACAATTTGCAAAAAAGTATCTTTTTCCTTTCTTTGTAAATATTTAATTCATAATTAGCATCTTCGAATTTTTTAAAAGATACATAGGGTCGATTCCACCAACTGTGATTAAATTTGAATCCTTGATTAAATCCTTGATTTGCGTACGCAAAGTATTGATTAACTTAAGTTAATCAAGGATTAAAATTTAATCACAATTGGTGGAATCGGCCCATAGTCCCTTACACTAATTGCCTTTGAAGTTTATTTTTGAATCACGACTTTTATTTAATGAGTTTCGATTTTTGTTTTAGCACATGTGTGACCCTTAATTAGAGATTTAGACAATTTGAGTTCTTAACATTTACGCAGTCCTTTAAATCACGAGGAAGTATGTAAATATATACATACGAAAAAATTGTATTTTTAAGACACTGCCATAAGAAGAGTTACAAAATAACGAAGCAAGTGACCTGTTTGATATACATTCACTGTAAATGATGCTCTTCACACAATTTTATAACGCTTATAAACGTTCAATGGTTTTACGATTAAGGGGAAAAAATCAGCATTTGATTCGCTAAAAACTCGACACGCAAAAATTCAACAGGTTTGAATTTTCAGTAACAATATGCAGGGAAGATTTATTTTATTAAATTTGAATAGTTACATTCAAACTCATTATTGCTTCTCCGATGGGAGTAAATTACATTAATAATACTTTCAGTTTCATTTTAATTGAAAATGTTAAGATATTACTGTTTAGAATTACATATGTAATTCTATCTGATCTTGAATAGACTTTTGTAAATAAAATCGTTAGAGAAGTATAACATCAATAACTGTTTAGCGTACAATTGGAATGACGATAATCTGGCTCTAAATAATTCATCAGTCATCTGTTTTAGAATGAAGAAATATAGTTTTAGTTTACATATAGAAGTAAGAGATAGCAAAGTCACAAGGAAATTCTTAACGTTTTGACGAGAATCATCATTCACGTAAATTTCAATTTTGAACCTTCTCTTTTAGGAAAATATAGGAACTTCGACGTTATCACAATTTGTACTAATTTTCATAAACTACTAGATCCATAAATATTTATTATAGAATGTGTAAATAAACACTTCAATGTTTTACAATTTTAAGAAACATGCGTAATTAATGTTTATTATAATTTGTTTCGAATCGCTGAATATTTAAGTAGAAAAATATTTTTAACCCTTCCACATAGGTTTGTTTTTAGGAAAAGTAAATTAGTCCAATTTGTTGTAAACTGATTTTTATAGTAAATACTCAATATGTACAAGATCTGTGATGACAATTACTTCATTAATATATTAAAGAATGAATCGGTACGCAGGCATAACTGTTAAAAAACCTCAGTATAAACTGATATAATTTATAAAATGAACATTGTGATGGAAAGTTGAATGTTGAGATGAAATTTCACATTTGTACAAAATATTTCTAAATTAGACAATCAAGACTATCCACAATTAAGCAGCATGTATCACTTATCCATGTTCATACAATTTATTATTTTATAATAATCCATCTAAATGTGAGAAGTATCTACACGCAAGTATTTGGACAGTCAAAATGACACAGATGAAATAACCTCGTAATAAATAATAAAAATAGATCACAAAAACTACAATTTAATCGTCATCCGTACTCTTCTGATACACAGCTCCAAATTTGCTCATATACTTACGTACAAAATCTTTTGCCTTATGTTTCACATTCTCATTGCATTGCAACTCGTCAACACTCTTGCAGTGCTTTAACTCTTTTGCGAGTACAAAGTGCGTCAACTATGAATAGAAAAATAATTATTAGTTTTCAGGAATTTTTAATAATAGTGTTTAGTTTTTTATTTGGAAAATTTGTATGAAGAAAAAGCGACAAAAGTACCTTGCGAGCTAGATGTTTAAAATCTTCCGTATTCGTAATTCTTCCTTGCTTGCAGTCATTCTTCCGATAAGGATTTAAGAAATGAACCATAACATTGGCCATGTTTATTCTAAAAGCATCCTTAATTTTACGTTCAGTAGTGGGTGAGGCATCAGCTTCCACAGTCTCAACTCGCAAATTGTGTCGTGAATGAGACTTGGATTTGTTACTACGTCGATGTTTTCTTGTTTTGTCAACGTGGTCTTTCAGTCTTGCTTTTTCCTTCTGACGCCGTAATTTCTCCTTCATTTCTTTGAATTTTTTGTGAAACATACGATCTTCTTCCCTTCGAGGCTGTAAAAAACAAAATCAATTATGAACTCTCAAAATGAATGTTTCTTCTTGCATATTCGAAAAATGGCTAAATTTTTGCTACCGAGTTAAGACGAGTGAGTGTAATTAAGGAAAATGGGCATAATGAAGACAAATGGGTGTGATAAAATAAGTTGGGCGTGGTGAAGGGGCGTAATCAATATAAAAGTAAGCGCGTTCTAAGGCACTTTGAAGAGTGTGAACAAAAGCAGAACAATGCATGATAAAGGGAAAGTGGTTAAGAGTTGCGGATAATGAAATTGGCTCGATATAAGATGTCCTTTATGAACATTAGAAAAAATAATTTAGGTGTGGTGAAGAGGCGTAATCAATAAAAGTAGGCGTGTTCTACTGACACTTTAAAGGGTGTGAATAAAAGAAAAACTGCGGATTGGTTGGCCCGATCTAAGGTGTAATTAAGGGTCTTTAAAAATTATTAAACAATAAAAGATTAAGAATCTCAAGATGTAAAAAAATACTCACACTAATAATTCTTTCCTGAACTAATCCGTCTCTCTTTTTCTTAACTTCCACGACAGAGTTTACCTCTAGCTTTCTTAAACAACTTGTTTTCAATATTGTTGCAGGTTCGGGTGCATCATCAACATCCATTCCTTCAATTGGACGATCAGGATTTCGATCTTCTTCAACATCTTCCTCTTCATCGTTTGACGAACTAGATTCCTCGCTTGATTCAGAGGAGGTTGAAGAATCTGGTTGCACTCCGATATGATCGGGAGGTGGTGGTAGCCACTGCGATATTCTGTCCTTAACATGATAGTAATAAATCCTACCTCGTTCATCCTTTGCCCATTTCCACTTAGGAGGTAGATCCAAAGGAGGTGGCATTTCAGGTTGCGACGGTGGTTTCGTCACTTCTGTGGCAGGACTAGCTGAGAAAGGAGGGTCTATAGGATTTTCTATGAATAAAGGTTGACCTGGAATAGGAATTGGCGGAGTACCATTATGAATTTGCACTAGGTTGCTCTGAATCTGAAGCGGACTTTCCTGAAACTGTTGATGAGGAACTGGCATGGGTGGAACAAATTGTGGAGTTTGTTGGGTATAGGTTGGCGTTTGATTAATGGGATACATTGCAGCTTGTAAACCAGGAGAAATGTCAATAGGAAGACCTGGTTGTAATAGATGAGGCGAAGGAGTCATGAGATTTGGTTGTGATGACCCAACTATTTGTTGAGGTCCTCCGACGTAAACGGGCGTCATTTGTTGCTGCTGAATTTCACTCCCATCTGTGAAATTAAAAAGACATCTTGTTCACTAAAATTTTTCACTAAAATTAAAGCAACGTAACTAGAAACCTTTTATGAAAACGGCTAGGTCGTTTTCGTTCAATATATCAATGAAAAAAAGTATCATATTATCAGATAGAACATACGGACCCTGAATAGGATAAGGTTGCCACTGGCCAATTGTCGTATTGAAAAAGAGTGGATAACCGGTTTGTGGGTCAATAGCCGAAGTCGTGTTGGGATCCATTCCTAATGCCAAACATCGAGTTTCATGTTCCTTCCACAACTCCTGTTGCTGACGACGTTGCCGTTCCTCTTCTTCTTCTTTGGCAACTTTCAAAGCAAACAGCTGCCTGCGTTCAAACTTGGTCATTCGAGGTACGGGTACCAAGTTCGAACGCTCCTCCACCCTCTTGTCCTTCGATCTGTTGTGTTCAAAATCTGGCGAATCGCGACCTCGTCTTCTGTCTCGCTTGTCGATCTCGTTTCGTCCATATCGATCGGAACGATACCTAGATTTCGAGAAGCGAGACTTTCTATTTTGTGTTTTTTGTTATTAATAGCTGTGATATTTAACTAGAAGCGGTAAAAAGTAATAAAGATTTTTTGTTTAATTTACCTCTCATACGTCTCTCGCTTCTGCTCTTTCTCCAGTTCTTCTTTGTATCCACGATCTAAGAATAAGAAATACAAAGTTAAAAGTACTTTAAATCGTAGCAAGAAAATAATAATTAAATAAAACAATAAAATTATTGACCTGCTTCTCTTTCATGCTCCTTCATTTGTTCGATCCTCTCCTTTTTTGGTATCCGGAAAACCTCCTTCAAATTGCACCACTCTGTTAAAAGATTCGAGGCAAGTTCAGTTATAAGTACTCGTTCATTCTCCCGTTTCATCTCACTTGTCTGTTCATTTTCTGCTTCGTTCTCTTCGTTTTTAATAATGACTTCAGAACTTTTATCGTTAATATCAACGTCGGGTTCTTCTTTTGGTTTGGCTTGATCGTCTTCTGGTGATTCATCACTCGGAGACGAAAAAGATTCCTTGGACCACTTTTCAACTACACCGTAAACTTTACTGTCCATGAGCATCGTTTTATTGGGGATTGGCAGTGTACTTAGCGCTTTGAGAACTTCTAGCCTAAATTGTTGAGCCTCCTCTGTTTCGGTACCAGTGACGTCCATCATGTAGCTCCATATTAGGCGTAACCCATGATAATCGAGGAACAACCTGCGACAAGGTTGTTCTCCAGCTTGTAAGACACGTAGGAGTCGCGTTCTATGTTCCAATTCTCTACTACGAACCATCAGTCGACTCAAAGTCAAAGTATGGTTTCTGTTTTTTAGTCCACCCGAACAAAGTTTGTCTATCTCTTCTTCCAACTGTAATAAATAAAGTGTTCGTCTCTATCAAAATTTAGGTTTTCACTACTGTCGCGAATTAGAAGAAAATCTCCAATGACGCATTTTATATTCATGAATTGGTTAACAAAAGCAAATTAATCTTTCTGATTTTTAAATAAAAATTATTAATAATTCACAGTGCGCCATTAGAGAGTCATTTCTTGTACGTCTGATTTTAAATGGAGCAGAAACGGTTCTACAAAACATTAAAATACGTACATCTTCATCTTCCATGTAATCAACCGGCTTCTTCTCTTCCTTCTTCTTTCTGGTTACATCTTTCTCACGTATTTCCTTCTTCTCTATCTTTTCATTCTCCTCTTCAGGAGTTTCTCCTATCCACCCTCGGCAATTTGAAGCCTCGCAAAGACATTTTTGTGCCTCTTTTCTGTTACGAACAAACATTTTTAAATCATTATATGCATTGCGAATTTTTTAATCAAATTTTTATAAAGAAAGTACTACAAACCCATAGCGCTGAAAATGGTAATCGAAAGTAATTTCTTCCCCAGAAGCTATAAACTTTTTGTTAAAAAATCCAATCCTCAGTTCTCCGTTTACAGTCCACTACAATTAAAAAATCAAGTATCATTTACCCGTAATATATACATACTTTAATTAAGTAAGCTCAAAAAATTCAAGTCATTTGATTTCACCTTTTGCGTTTCCGCGTTTGGATCACAGCTGTGATTTATAAAACGAGACACATTGCCTTTCATAGTAGCGTCAATGATTTGATCCGATTTCAATGCCATAAAATAATGATGTCTATTCTTGTCTTTTGAGTATTCCTTTGTTCGTTTACGAAAATCTTTTGGATCAACTACCTCTCCTACGTACTCCATTATAAACTCTCCTCTGTTAAACATACAATATTTTAGAATCCTATATATGAAAGAGAATGTTTTAAAAATCAGAAAACTACATACGGCTCAAGATCAACAGTAGCCCGTAGACCAAAACCTTTTTTCTCAGTTCGAAAAACCTCACATTTTGCATACTCGCAATTTTGAAATCTCTTATTGGTACATCTGTCTCCTACGACGCATCTCGATCCGCTAAGGATAGTTGGAAAATAGTAAACGTTAGTCAAAAGAACGTGATTAGTTACAATTTTTTATTATAATTTTCAGCTAATTACCATTCCATCAAAAGGAGCCTGTTAAGACAGTCTTCCCCACAACCAAGTTCTCCTCGTTCGATTTCGTCTTCCGTTAAAAAGCAATCACACAGCATTCCCTTACTCTCTTTACTTGTATATCTGTAAAAGAAAAAATTATATTAATTTTGGGCTTCATTTAATCTAAACAAGATATGTATATAAAATAAATAAATAAATAACTTACCGATCAGTAAGGTAGAGGTTTTCAGTGAGATGTTCAAACTGGCTCAGTCTTTCCTCCATTTCTCTGTCTCCTTCTTCTAAAACCATTGGCAGCGAAATCTTGGCACCTATAGTCTTTGGAATTACTGTGGCTAAAGATGAATTGGTGTTATTTCCAGTTGTGGAAGATTCATTATTAACAATGTTGTCCATAATACTCGGAGAAGATACTGTACCAGAATTTTCAGATTTTACCATAGAACCGGTTGTCAGCACGTCTTGAGCACCTCCTGCTCCTGTTGAGATCTCAGTCGACGGAGCAGATCCAACTACAGGAAAACCAAATACAAGGCTTGATCGTGAACCTGACAGCGAACCTGTTCCACCCATTTCTAATTCGCTCGATCTACGCCACCTAGATTTTACTTTCACAGGTTTTGAAGTGTCGGAATCGTAACCTGTGGTTCCACTGCTTGCAGATAGAGACATAAGAGTGTCAACGGATGTTGTGACTTTACAACTACCATTTTCTCTATCTGATTGGGTCTCGGAGAGATTATCGAAACTGTCTTTCGACTCTTGGGACATTGGGGGAGTAAAGCTGCTTGTTTTGTCTAAGGCTTGTTGAAACGCAATTTTTGAAGTATCTAGGCTCGGTTTAGTCACTAAGCCACGTCCACGCGTTCTAGGAAATAAATTTAATTAAATTCATTAATAAACTAGAATACCTATAACTTTGGAAATTGTAATGAATATATCAAATTTAGCTTCAAATAATTGTTTCATAACCACTTTTTTATAAGCCCAAACTTACAGGAGTTTAGATTACAAAGTAAAGGGATTATAAACAATTCTGATGGTTGAATACTATCTGAGATAACAAAAGGAAATAAATTAAAAATTAATACCTCTGTTTCATCAATCCTATTGTTCGAATTCTGCTGCTACGTCGAATTGCAGAACTGTTGGATCCACTTTCTGAACCTGTCGTATCAGTACTTCCGCTTCGGCTTCTGAATCCGCTTTTCTTATCCGCCTCATTTAAATTACTTATATTTTTAGTATCAGGGCCAAGTTCGGGCAACTTGCAACTATTATTTGATAATAAAGTATCACTACTATTCTCGCTACTGCTCGACAACTTAACATCTTCAAATTCCAGTTTCCCATCCATCTCGCTGTCTACGGAATGTTCCTCAATATTTTGTGATCTATCTATTCTCTTGGGCATTTCTTGTCCAAATTCATGATTTTCTTTTGGAGTGTATCTACCTTCATTATTCTTAGAATTCAAAGAATCATTACTTAAGGTAATCTTCACTTCATTCAAATCTCCACTCTTCGAATCTTTTTCTTTAGCTGAATCGGAGATGGATTGACCATCAATGCTTAGTTGTTCTATTTTATCTAAAGAATTTGTTTCATCATCATGGTCATCATGCGTTAAACGCAACATTTTCTTCGTGAGAACCGTCGAGTTTTCACTACCATTTTCCTTTCTAAATAAAGAAGTCGAGGCTTCTGTTTCTTCTGAATTTTCTCTACTTATCTCTACACTTGATTTGGATTCATAATCATTTCTCATAGACGTTGCGCCACTTGTTTCTTCAAAATAATTACCTTCAGAAGTTGCTATATTTATAGGATTAGCCTCCATGCCTTCACCTTTATTGTTCAAATTAAAAGTAGTTTCACTGGTATTGGTAAAACTACAATCTCTAGGAGTATGATTTTGCCTTTCTTCATAAAGTTGAGTACTCTCAGTCTCGAACTCATATTGCTTTTCATCATGCGCCACCTTGGTTTTACTATTTTTTACTGGACTATCAGACTCATTCATCCGTAAACTGCCAACGCCTTCTTCGATGCTTTGAAAAACATTTGAACTTTCGCACTCCTCTTGTGGGATATTTTCATCAGATGTCATCAACATCGACTCAGTGCCGTCATCATTCTGTATCACAGTAAACTCGACGACATTTTTGCCATCAAAATCTGGCTCATTAACAAGTAACACTTGCTCGACAACCACGCTGTTCTCTTGGGTATGACATTCTGTCTCTTCTTCAATTTCCATTTCCTCACAAATTATTGTCTCCTCGATCACATCTCCTGCCCATAATTCATGAGAGACATTGTCATCTGGAGACTCATGATTCAGGTTTGAAAGACAAATAACTACATTATCATTGCTTTCTTTCTCTGAAGGGACTAGGGAACTCTCTATTCCACGTTGATTATCATTATCTTCCTTGAAGGAAACAATCGACTGAGCGTCTTCATCCTCATCTACTGTTTTTTCACAATTTATTGTGTGACGGAATTTATGCAGCTTCTTTTGAACTAAATTCGTCTTTAAGGGTAGTCGCTTTTCTTCTGTTTCATCGTGACTATCCTTAGAATCATCTGAATTATTTGAGCTCGTTTGAACAACTTCACCATTAACTTTTTGTTCTTGTTGTTGCTTCTTCGCTATTTGTCTACTAGATTTTCTAACAGCTACAAATTTCTGCGGAGACTTCACACTTGTTTTTGCTTCATTTTTTCGCCGGCGAGCCATGGCGCGAGTGTGCAATTTCTAACCTGAAAATTATAATTAAGAATACTTTTTATAATTAAGATTAAAAACTGTTTCACCAGTAATCAACAATATATTATAGTTTTTTAAAAACAATTAACTGTTATATACACAACTTTGGGTAATGGTCCAAACGTCGGAGAAAATTCTAAAAATTTCAACTTATTTAGCAAATGGAAGTATTTTTTAAAATTCAGAGAAAAATAATCGCAATCGTTCTTTTTCAATGTCCAGGATAAAAGCAATAGGCCGAAAGAAGAACTTTGTCCGTCTCTTCAAAGTCACCTTGTTCTTAAAAAATAAAACGATTTACGAGCAAAGATAAAAAAAATGTTCACGAATAGTAAAAAAAATAACGACTAATGCCCAAATCTGCTTGAAAAAAAATTATTTTTGTCAATAATGTGTATATAATATCCATACGCTAGATATGTTATCAATGTGGATATTTAAATACAAGTCAGAAGAAAAGTTCTAAAGTTCCGATAAAATAGTTATGAAAGAAAATGATCGAAAAGAATTTTCGACTAAACATACAAATTAATTACGCTGAATGTGCCGAATTGTACAGAAATTTCATAGGATTACCGTCAATATATATTTATCTTGTACAAGGTAGTGTTATTAATTAATCAATGTTCAAATCTTAATAAACATTCATTTTCTACGAAGCTCTTCAAAAAGCGTACATTTCTTTCTAAGATATATTTGGCTAGTTTTAGAGACAGGACCTCCAATTGAGTTGCCTTCTTTTCCAATTGCGAAAAAAGCCGCCAATTAACAAAATTAACAACACAAGCAAAACTCAAGACACCTATCGAGCTCAGAAAATTTTCTGATCATTTTGAAATACATACTGTGATTGATTGGTATTCTTTAATAGTTTAATAATATCTAGAGTCCAGAAGTAATTCAATCTCTAATGGAAGCGAAGCGGCGTGCTAAAGGCCACGAGAAATATTTAGGCGTACCACTCACTACAAAATGAAACTATCGAACAAAAAAACATTACTCACTAAAATCTCTTAGAACAGGAAGCTGAATCTCGATGATAAAAGCATTCCAAGATAAGGCGTTATTCTTCAATGAATTTTCGATTCATACCCAGTCCCTCTGACGTTATGTCGGCAGAAGATGAGCAAATCTCCAGGTACAGTTTTGACTGCATAGAAGAGATGAAGAGAGAGAAGAGGAGTCGATGTTCAAACGCAAGGCCTATAAAACAACATCGCTCACGACTTGATGGTCAACCTTTTACTGCCTGATTGTCTCGTTCACGTTGTTGAATTAATAAACGATTACTAGACTATTGCTGGTAAAATTATCACAGGTAATTTCTCTTACGTGCGTGTGTTATCTGTTTGTATAGAAGTACCGCTGAAAGCATCCAGAACCGCACACAAATTCAAGAACTGTGAGAGTGAGAATCTTGCAAGATGCTAACAGGATTCCACTTTATTTGTTGAGCCAGAAATACCAAAACGGGTTAGCCAAATTTGCCTCCATAAAAATTACAGCATTTTATTTAAAACGTCGAGAAAGCGATCATGAACGCGTACCTGCGCGTACCGAGAACGAGTTTGATTGAGGCATTGAGTTTCACACCACAGTCACACGGCACACCATAGTCACACAGACATAAGAGTTAGGCATGAAGAACGTCAAATTGTCAAGACAATCAGAAATGTTTGTTTCGCGCAAGTCTGAAGGTGTGGCAGTGTTAGTAGTGGTTAACTATAGAACTAAAATCTAACTTTCCATGATCTTGCGGGAGAAGTGAAATGAGCTTAAATTCCAACCGATAAGAATTAAGAATTAATTACATCTATCCAGAGTTTTATTAAATATAATAAAGCTGCATTTACACCTTTTAGGAAAATGTGCGAATGAAACAAACGTATGGGACAGTCACATGGTAGAGTGAGAAGAAGAACATTTTCCGAAAAAGGTGTGAATGCAGCTTAAAACAGTATCTTGTGAAGTTTAAACGTTTAAATAGTAAGGTGCAATCCCATGTCGGCAGAAAACGTCGGCGTAAAACCGTGGAAAGTTTTTTGGCTTTCTATTGGCTAAGATTTGTGTACGGGCTTTTAAAATCTACCTATCATAAGCCAAGCAACAAATCAGCCAATCAGAGGCTGCAAAACTTCCCCAGATAATATGGCCGCTCCATGCCCCCTTCGCAACTCAAGGCCTAATTACACGCTCTTAGGAAAATGTCCTTCTTCTCACTCTGCCATTTGTATAGCACATAAGTTTATCTCATTCCACATTTTCCACCCATTTTACCCAGAAAATGTGCGAGAATGAGACAAACTTATGGGATAGTCACATGGTAGAGAGAGAAGAAGGACATTTTCCTAAAAGCGTGTAATTAGGCCTTCAGCTGGCACATCAACCTTGCCAAAGTTGGGATCATCGACATATAGAAATGGACTGCGGGACGCTGTAGGAAAGCGCGTGCAAGTGCGTCAGAGAGAGGAGTTGCAAAGGGGTGTATGTTTGTCCCCTTCTCGCCGAAGCTAATTGGTTGAGCTTCACCAAGCTCCACCCACCGAAAATGCTCTCAACCAATTAGCTTTGGCGAGAAAGGGACAAACATACACCATTTTGCAACTCTTCTCTCTGACGCACTAGCACGCGCTTTCCTACAGCGTCCCACTGTCCATTTCTATATGTCGATGGTTGGGACTATGTGCTCCATCCATATATTCTTCATCCATGGTAAATACATGTATTTTTATACTGGTGTTTGTTGATGATTACCTCTCATCTCATTGTTGTCGATTATCTTGTGTTTTAAATTGTTTTGCATCGATCTTTTTGTTTTATCAATGATCTACGTTTAATCTTTCTTAATATCAAAGATCAATTAATGTAAGTGAATAAAACTACTCATGATAAATTTGAAAACTAATTGTATCACATAAAATCTCAAATTATTCTCTTCCTAACAGTTTTGAGGTTATATAAATATAAAAATGTCTCAATCTGCCGAAACACAAGAATCCTTAAGTGGAAATGATAAACAAAATAGTAAAGAACAAAAAGAGGAGACTCCTATGGAAACTGATTCAAATTCGAAAAAACCATGCTGTATTATTGTATTGGGAATGGCAGGTTCCGGTAAAACCACATTCGTAAAGAGAACTGTTTCTGAGCTTTTTAAAAAGAAGAAACCCTTTGTAATAAATTTAGACCCGGCATGTTTGGAAGTTCCTTATCCTGTTAACGTAGGTGAGTAAAGAAAGTTTTTCTTAATCGAATTAATTTTAAAAGAAAGTTGATGACAATTGTGGGATGAATTTATAACCACAGAGAGTGGATAGATTGCCGTTATCCACAATAAAGTTAATTTTTTACTTTTTAGAATTGAGAATTAGAATTATTTTTAAGTTTCCTCAAGTAGAATTATATTAAATTTTTGATAAGTAAAGATCAATACCTTTTCAGACATTCGAGACACTGTGGATTACAAAGAAGTAATGAAACAATATGGTTTGGGACCAAACGGTGGTATAGTAACGTCTTTAAACCTCTTTTCTACCAAGTTCGATCAAGTTTTAGAAGTAATAAAAAAAGCAGGAGAAACTCACGACTACGTAATCTTGGACACTCCTGGCCAAATAGAAGTATTCACGTGGTCAGCTAGTGGTTCTATTATAACTGAATCATTGGCATCTTCTTTTCCAACGATAGTTGTTTACGTAATGGACACAGTTAGAAGCTACAAGCCCGTAACGTTTATGTCAAATATGCTCTACGCGTGCTCCATTCTCTATAAAACGAAGTTACCATTCATCGTGGCTATGAATAAGGTAAGATACTAATCATAAATAAAACAACTCATTTTTTGTGAAAAAATAAATGAATAAAGTGGGAAAATGCACAAATATGTTACTAATTCCTTGTTAAATTAATTTTTAGACTGACGTTGTTTCAAATGCTTTCGCAGTTGAATGGATGAAGGATTTCGAAGCTTTTGAACAAGCTCTAGAATCCCAAACTAGTTACATCAGCGGTTTAACTCGTAGCATGGCCCTTGTACTCGATGAATTTTATTGTAATTTACGATCATGTGGTGTTTCCGCTATGACAGGATCAGGCTTTGATGAGTTTTTTTCCCTTGTTCAAGAAGCAGTGCATGAATATGAAATGTAAGTTGCACTAGAAAAAAAAATCATTAATTAGTTTTAAGTAACAGAACATAAAATAAATTTGATAATGTATTTGTTTTATGAAAGTGACTACAAACCACAATGGGAAATACTTCGTATGAAGAGCGAAAAAATAAAAGAAGAGAAAAAGGAGAAACAACTTAAAAATGCGGCAAGTAAGGTTGCAGGCGAACCCGTGTCATTTGCATCAACAGTGGATATTGGAAGAGATATTTCTGACATTTATCTGAAACACCCTGGAAATGAATCCAGTGAAGACGAAGAGGGAGAAGAAGAGACAGCAGAGGCAAGTGAACAACAAAAGGTAGAAGAGGAAGATCGGTCTTTCCAGAACTTTGTCAGCAAACACAAAAAAATACAAGATAGCAAAAAACTTGAAGGGACACCTAGCACAAGTAAAGAAAATTGAACCTCTGTACAGATTATATTGTATTCCATTTATATTTCTTGAAATATTCTTAATAAATATATTTAAGTTTATAAAATTTGATCTGTCTGTTTAATTAATTATCTAAAAGTATCGAGGAATATAAAAAATTAGTATTTACGAAACAATTTTTCCGTATTACATTTTTTTTAAATTACACTTGCTCTCTTATTTATTGTACGCGTTGATTACAAGTTAATCATTGTTTCAAAATTGTATTTACGTATTTAAACATACTTAAATTTTTTCGTTGTTTATGTTTATGTTTACATATACGTATATATATATATATATATATATATGTATACATGACTCATGTCAGAACCCCTGCTTTTTGCATTGACTATGGGATATTGAACAATAAACATACCTTCCAGTTATGTGACTTTGCTTAATGTGACATGATAACCTAACCTGGCAAATCGGTGTGTCTACACGTCTACAAAAGTAAAGAAAAACAAAAAAGTGAAATATCAGTGAATTTTTGAATTCGTAGACAGATTCCAACAGATTCTATACAGCTTATCAAATAGTTAATAAATTCTGTAATTATGCCAGCAACGTCGAGTCACAAGCTTATAACCATTTTAGGGTTTTTGTCAATTTTACACGCCGCTTACTCAGCAGCTCAACGTAAGTCAAAAATTGTACTTTACATTTATAACTCCTTCACAATCTTAATAATTATTCGTACAATTAATATAATTATTTTTACAGATCGTTCCTATTTGCGAATTACAGAGCAAGAGTTTACAACATTACCCATAGACGTAAGTACATAATTTAAATTACTCATAAATAACAGTTACTATAAATAACAGTACTTGCAAGGATAAAAAGTATTATTCCTTACTAGTAATAATTCTTTTATCCATAACTTTAATATTCTTTAAAATTTTAAATATCTATATATTAAAATTTGTTTACAGATTATGATTCAAGGAATCGTAGGTCTCTTTGTTGTTATGTACGGTGTACTATACATAGCTGGTGACTTTAAAGAAATCCGAGCTGTTGTAGACTTAGAAAATAAATCATGGGAAACGCTGCGCAACTTACCATCGTTTCAAGTTTTCAGTCACAGAGGAAGAGCTATTTCACCCGAAAACTCTTCCGAATTTTAGATTACCAGTATTTATTTTAAGAAAATATCTCATGCATTTATCTTACATTAAATACAAAATTTTCTTTGCAAGATCTTGTTTAATATTTCAGTGAAGTACCTACAGAAACTGCACCTTTTAATTTTTCATTTATTTCCTAAAGAAATGCTTTTCCTTCTTATCTGAACATAAAAAAATATATTTCTTATATGTATATCTTGCTAATTAATATTAAAATAAACAACTGAAGTCTCATCAATCCCTTAAATGATTATGTTCGTTTTATTAGAAGTTTTAAAAATATGTATGATTGTATTACAAATAATCAAAATCATCACTTTTTCTGCTTCTTCTTTTCTGCCTCGATTTCCTTTTCTTTCTCTATTTCGGTCACGTACTCGCCAATTGTGTCTGTATCCAACATCTGAAAATGAACATATTATATTTGAGTAATGGCCAGTTAAAATAACTTTGCTTTAATTTATATTCTGATATTAACCTTTTCTTTCATAATATAAAATTGAATTCTTACCTGCAAGGCTTGACCTCTACGCATAACTGCTATTTCTAGATTCTTTTGCCCGGATTGAACTACTTCCAAAAGAGCTCTGATCGCCAATTTGATGGAACCCTTTTCTGTCGCAACTTCCTCCGGTGTATAATATTTTTCTAGAAATTCGCGGACCGTTTTAGCACTACGACCGGTAGCATTTGCCTGCAAAAAAATGAATCAGTTAACTGAATAATCGAAAAGACATGTTTGAAAATTGATAAAGATTCTGAAATCAGTTTCATACCTTCCATTCGTAATAAATTCCAGAAGGCTCAGTCTGGTATAAATGAGGAACTCCATCATAATCGAAACCAGCTAAGAGACAGGATATTCCAAATGGCCTTCTTCCATTACTCTGCGTATATCTTTGCTTTAGACCTGAAAGAAATAAATAAAATGAAATTTTTAATTATTTTTTATGAATGTCTTCAGTCTTAGCAATTTTTTTCCAAGTTTAAATAGCCATTTATCTTACCTGCTATATACCTGGTTATATACTCCAATGTAACTGGGTCTTCTACTGTTAACTTGTGACTCTGGCATTCAATTTGTGCTCGATTTATCAGTACTCTAGCATCGGCAGTCAAACCTATATAATAAATCGTTTAAAATTAATATGAATTTAATCGTAAAAACTCACTAATTCTTCAACTTTTAGTTTATCGTACCTGCGAATGCCATAACAACGTGATCATCCAACAGGCATATTTTTCGGACGGTACGTTCTTCCTGTAGTTTGGCTACAGATTTCTTCTCGACACCAAGAACTACTACATCTGTTCCACGAACTCCGACCTAAAATACGTGAGTTCAAGAATTTTGTTGGTCAATTTAAACGATAAAACTAGTTTTTGATTAAGGGGTCATATACACTTGTGTTGGTCGAAAAAATCGAAAATTTTGTTATTGCATTTTCTTAAAGTACATTCTTTTAAGATTATTTTCTCCAAATTTCATAGAGATCTGAGCACTAGAACCTAAGTTAGAGCTATCAACAGAGCACTACCTACAAGTATTCGAAACTTTAAACGCGATTATCTCGGAATGTAATTTTTCAAAAAGGGCCGTTGCGGTGTCCACGATTTCTCAAAAACCAAGTGACCGATCAATCTAATTTTTTACAGGCTACTTTATAACAATATTATCTCATACTTGGACGAAGGAATTCCCATTTGAGAAAACTTTTTTTTTTGAGGACTCAAAAAACTGAATTTTCAGACCCCTAAAAATTGATTTTTTCAGAAAATTCATCAAATATATATAATAAAGAAAGCTCATGGTTAAATTGATTGGAGGTGATCCATTTTCGAGTTATCATGGACACCGCGAAGGATGTTTGAAAAAAGGTGTTTTGGCCCAACGGACGTAGTGCCTACAAATGTCAATATTTTTCTTTCAAATTTGGGATAAAATATCTTCAAACATGTACCAATAGATGCGCAAAGGTTTGTTCTTAAAAAAATTTACCGGCTTTTCAAAAAAAATTCGTGAAAAAAACCTTTTTTTCTGACAAGTGTATTAAGTATGATTATGAATAAATTATTTGTCATATAAGGAATATTCTCTATTGCTATATATGTATGAGAAATACTTATATGAATAGCAATTTTTATAAATTTCTTTGATATAAAAATACAATCAATACAGTTTAATTTTGCATGCTCTTATATTCCTACAATGAATATCGCAACTCTGGAGCAACGTAACCTCAATTTTGATTCAATTATTTTCAGGCCTTACTTTGCATTTTACAGATAAAAGGTAAGTGTGCCGGATTGAAAAAAGCTTTTAATTACAAATGCACTGCATAAACAATAAGAAAAGCATTTCGCAAAATTCAAAGATGACAAAGTTTGACTTTTGATTTGAGGTTAAGCCCTACAAAAAGTGACTTACCGCTGTAGATCCTTTCCTCACAGCTTCTTGTGCATATTCGACTTGAAGTAAATGACCATCTGGAGAAAATACTGTGATCGCTCGATCGTAACGTGCTGACATTTTTATAAATTCGAATTAATAAAAACTTGTGAAAACCGAAATGACTCCGCCGTTTTCCGATGCAAGAAATATTCACAACTTCACAACTAAAGCTCAGGGCCACCAATAGTTACTGATGACAACGCATTTTTGACATATTAAATTTTTATGAATTTTATAAAGTAATTTAACTTTTCAGAATATACGAAAGCCTTTCTCAGATAAAAATATGAGTTAAATCATTTTTTTTCTACGAATCGAGGAGAAAGGGCTTTTAAAATAGTTTTTCTTACAACAATGCGAAGGTTGGCTACAGTGTGGAAAATAAACGGTGAGCGCGAAATTCAAATGGACTTTAAAGAATTAACTTTATAACAGTGTTACGCAATTAATACATATTTATTAAATAACACAGTTATGGAATTTATACATATTAAAAACTAGTGTAACAATCATTACAGAATGTCTGAGAGAACTCTCCCTGTTTAGAGTTCTTGAATTCTTATACAACTCAGTTCTAACAGCATTTCATAATCATAACAACCGTTATATTTTTCTTATAAAGAGTAGTTGACTACATTTTCTCAGATTTCTTGGAGGATTTTTTCAATTGGGTCTACATCTCAATATTTTTCTACCTAATATCACCAATTCCAAGCACGCTCTAATCGGCTCTGGAACGTTTGCTGGTAGACCATCACGAGCTAGCCAATAATTCAATCCGTACTCCCCACCAAAATTTGTCCCCACTTTTACGACCTAAACTGCAGGTTCAGCAGGTTGATCGTTTCTGAAACTGGTTTAGTGTTTAGTAGTCATTTATAGTCATTTAGTCAAGAATGATGTACAATTGTGTAAAGATAGTATAACACAAAAATCTCAGTGAAAATCACGCACCGAGTCGATATACAACATACAACCTTTCATTATGTTCGGGTTTGTAAACACAAACATTTTTATCAATTATTAATTTTATCAACCTAATTAAATTAATTCATTTTATTCATATAATTGAACAATTAAAAAACTATAAATATGTGAAAAGTCACATGGAAGTGCGAGCACCGGATTATTTTATACTGAATGCCTAATTCTCTTTAAAAAAAAAGACTCAGTAAATTACTTCAGATTCTAACTAAATATTAATATCTCATTAAATACTTATTATACTCAAAACATTAAAAGCAGTGATAAACTTTCAATTAAAATAACAAATTTTGCTATAACATGTCTAGAAAAATAGTACAAACTTTTTTTTTTAATTTTTAATTTCCGAAAGTTTTTTATAGTTAAATTTACTATAAATTATTGTAAATAACTGCAGCTTATAGCTGTTTTTTAATGAGGCTGTTCTCGCTATTTGAAATTTAAAAATATGAGTTCCTCCAATAATGGAACACTTAAATTTTTTTAATTAATTAATTCTATCAATTATGATTGATAGAATTTCTGTTATCCACATTGTATGCGCAAAATCCAGTTTGTCTACACCTTTTCATTCTGATTCCAGATCTGATGTTATCATATTAAGTGTCATATTATCTATGAGATAAAAGTTTCTAATTATCAAATGATTTGCAAATTATAAAGTAATTTCAAGCCTTAGAAGATATATAAACCAGTTTAAAAATTTGTTGTCTGAAAAACATACTTTTCACAACTTTGTATTTACCCAGAACATTTTTTTTTAATTGGAAAAAGGTCAATTTTTATGATCATATAATTCTTGGAGTTTCTCAATTTGACCATAAACGATATAATAGCGTGAATTTAGATAAAATCATTTTTTTTCCTGTAGCCTTCAATTGCCTTTCTATTACATAGTGGAAACACAAGCTTTCAATTCCATTGACATTATTAAACCTATCGAGGTAATTGATTAAAAGAATTAAGAACCATTATTATTGAAAAAGTTGAGTAGCTCTTCTGGGTTATATAATTGACAATAAAAATTCTTCTACCAGTTCAGGATAATTTGTTATGCCCTCAGCAGTATGTGTTCTTTGAATTGGAATTAATTAACAATTATCGTCAGTATAAACTTGAAATCAATTTCGCGAAATTATTGCAACACAATATTTATTTGCAAAGTTTCAAAATAAATCTCATTTCTTAGATCCTGCTTTTTCAAGAAATTAAAAAAAAGGTCTTTTAAAAAAATGTCTATAAATAAAAAGTAATTTCCAGTAAATGATAAACACAATTTCATAGCAGTCAGTATTTTCTAAAATTTATTTCAAAAGATAAAAGTGTCACGTTTTAAGGTAACATCTGCAACTCAAAAGATAAGAAAAAAAGCAATTTTCTAGGATAACTGTATACAATATATCATTTATATATTTTATATATTCATATATTTTATGAATAATCATAAACACTTATCTATATACATATCTCAGAGTGCACAGCATAAAATGAATTGAAAAGAGGGGAAATAGGGTGACTTTTTTACAAAAAAAGGGGAAAGACTAAACAATAATTTTTACATACAGAAAAGAAAAAACAAGTATTTTAAGGAAATTTTATATTATTATTTATCTTTATATAATTATAATGTTCTATTCAGTCAATTTTCTAAATCTGCACAAAGCATATTAATTATTATTATTTTACACGTTCCTCTTAATGCAATCAACGATTTTCATAAGTCTTTGTGAAATATAGATTTATAAAAGCATTTTTTGGTTTTTACAACTAAAATATAGTTTTATATTTACACAACTAAACTTAATAATTACATTCCTTCTTTAACTTTTATTATACATATATATTATAATATATAAACATCTTGAACTTTTAATGATTTTTGGCTCACAATTTTGGAAAACACAGAAATAATAATAAATAATTTAATTTTTCTAGACGTACAAATCAGTTTTTAAAGGATATTTTTGTTTCCCAACGTTGTGCAACTATAGTTCCAATAAAATGACTTTTATTTACTTTTTATACTTTTATTACTTTTATTTATACTTTTATTCCAATAACTGACTTTTATAAAAGTTTTATAAAATCCGTTATAGATTGCCTAATATGCTTCGTATAGATTTAGAAAATTGACTGAAAAAACATCTTCAATTAAAACTAGCTGTAAAGTTATATCAACTTTTGTGCTCATTTAATGAGCACTTTGCTTCCTGTAAGCAAATATGATTTGCTTCCTCATAGAGGAAGCAATAAAAATTCTCCCTAAATTCTTCAAATGTACCCCTCTTCCCCTACTCATCCAACCACCCCCTCTGCCCCTCCAAGTCCACCCTTCTCCTTGTCACCATACTCACCAAATTGTCCCTTCTCCTTCTCTTCCTAGATTAACATTTTCCTTTATTTTTCCTTCTTCCTTTTTCTTTTCTTTTTTATTTTTCAATCTGATAGTATTATAAAAAAATAAAAGATTATTAAAAACATATCAATATATTAAATTATTAAATAATCATTTATTTATTTTTTTTTAAACTTTCTGAATTAAATGCATTAATCATATAGATCAATCGATTCGTCTCGATATAAAGAATATTTATTTTCCTTACGTCAACTCAAAATTTTGATTATTTTAAAACATAGAGTGAAAAAATAACTTTCAAAATTATAAATAAACATAACTTCCTTATTTTTTAATGAAATGCATTAATCATATAGGTCAATCGATTCGTCTCGATGAAAGGAATCTTCATTTCCCTTACACCAGCTTTAAATTTTCAATATTTGAGGAGTTATAGTGGAAAAATGAATTTTACGAAAATTATAAAAGTACATAAAACTTTTAAAATTAAATATTTTGTGAAACCCTTGTAAGAAATTCAACTAGGTATATAGTGGAATAACTATGCAAAATTTCATCAATTTATCTCTACGTGTTTTCAAGAAATTGCTGGATCGTGACACACACAGACACACATATCCGGACATCTTTTCAGATCATCATATTAGATATATTGCCCTTGAAATATGTTCAAAAAAACCTTTTTTAGGAAACTGGATTTTGTCACCACTATAGCTTCCTCTATGAGGAAGCAAAAAGGGAAAAAGGGGAATTTTTCAAAATAAGGGGAATTCCTCTAAAACAGGGGAAGCCTGTGCACCTTGATATCGTATATTCGTGCATATATATCGTTTATTGCGGTCACGGTAATCTTTACGATTCATTTATGCGCGCTTATTGTGTAATTTTTTTTAGCTACATATATTTTCAGAACATAGTCAGATAGATAGCATTTCTTAATCATAACAATAATTATTTAAACTTACAGGTTTATTTTAAACAAAAAATAAATCTATAAGTATTTTTGATAATTAAAAATTGAGATACCATGGGGATGAAAATTTCATCCCTTTACTTCAAATCGCTACAAGTTTTTATGAAACAGAAGAAATTTTAAACTTTGCTAAAATCAAGTTCTATTTCAAAATCAGGTCAAAGACAATTAAATGTTTATATTGAATTTTAAATTCAGAAATAAATATGACACATAATTGTATTGTAAAATTATTTTTGTTGTTAGACTGACGAAAAAGAAAGTCCTTATCTCATTGGCAGGCGCTATAATTATATTGATTGTAATTATCGTTCCGATTACCATAGTATACGCTCAGAATGATAAAAAAGAAGACGTATCATGGACAAATAGATACATGAGTGATGCACCTCTTGGAAAGTACAAAAAGGTATAAAAATGTTTGTTCTATTTCACTTCTAAAATAATAATAGAATATGATCATGTATATGAGATAATATAATATTGTATAAATATTTTGTAATATGTAAAAAAAAGTAGGAAAATCATTTTAAAATTGAACTTCTAAACCTCTCTAAAAAATTATATAAATCTTATATTATCATCAAAGGTGTTAACTTCTTTTTAATCAGTCGCGTGAAGATATAATCTTTGTAAGATTATATCTTATTAAGTCTTTACTTCCTCTCATCTACATCTATCTTTGTATAATTTACTTATCTATATTGAGACCTTGATTATAAATTTATTGTATTTTGTAGGCAGCAGTATCAGCAATGGGACCTGAATGTTCAAAAATTGGTATTGATATGTTTTTGAAAAATGGATCAGCAGTTGATGCAGCGATAGCAACACTTCTATGTGAAGGTGTTGCATCTTTACACAGGTGTTTTGCCCTTTAAAAAATTAATTTTTAGGTATATGTGATAATATTTTCAGCTGAATGATTGCTTAATTATTAAATTTTGTTTCAAAGTATGGGACTCGGTGGTGGTTTTTTGATGACAATATGGGATGCTACCAATAAAACTGCCTATTATTTGGACGCAAGAGAAACAGCATCACACAATGCAGACGAGAACATGTTTGACGGAGATTCCAACTTATCTTACAAAGGTACCATATTATACCTTCAGAAAACATTGTTCCACTCTGTCTATTTACAAACAGTTTAAAAGGGCGTTTAACCCAAGTATTAAGCTCAAAATTACATTCTTCATTTTACTCAACGGAAATTATAGATAAATATTTTTTCGCTCTGTAGTACTAATCTTTTTTCAAATATAAGACTACGAGCAGAGTGAAAAAATATTTAGTCTCGATACTTTTTGCATAAAACGAAGAATTCGAAATCTAACTTAAAAATTAAATATTTTCATTTTACTTCAAAAATATTTGAATTAGATATTTTCTCGCTCTGTGTACATAATTCTAGTTAAAAATTGATTAATTCAACAGAGGGAAAAATTCCAAATTTAATGTTTATCGAGTAAAATGAAGAAATCGAATTTTTAGATTCGAACTTGGCTCCAACAACCTAAAACAATATTATTAAATAAATTTAGGTGGCAAAGCTGTAGCTGTACCAGGTGAACTTTTGGGTTATTGGGAAGCGCACAAGAAATTCGGAAAGTTAGATTGGAAATTACTTTTCCAACCAACAATTGAATTATGTAAAAAGGGATCTATTATCAATGGGTACTTAGCAAAGTATCTTAAACACAAGGAGAAAGATATAAAGGCGGAACCTACTTTAGCAGAAATACTTATCAATCCAGATACTAATGAAGTCTACAAGGTAATAATGAAAATGTTAATAAACACGAATTTGAAGTCTAAAAATTTGACTTGGCTAAACGGTACATAATTTGCAAATTAATTTTTTTTACATAGAAAGGTGACAGAATTAAAAGGCCGAAACTGGCGAAAACGTTAGAAATACTCTCGGCTTCAGATGGCAGCGGAGTGGAAGAATTTTATAATGGCTCCATTGCAAAAGAATTGTCAAGAGAAATTCAATCCTTAAATGGAATCATTGATGAACAAGATTTCAAAGACTACAAGTATGTTCTATTTATTTATTACATCCAATGATGCCTTTTCTAACAAACTTAATAACTGGTTCCAGAGTTGTTTGGAAGGATCCAATTCAGGTGAAAATTGGAACCAAGACTATGTATACGGCACCTCCACCTGGATCTGGAGTAATTTTGTCATTGATAATGAATGTACTTGAAGGATTTATTTCTAATGTACATGAGAATATTGCGTGGCAACGTATCGTTGAAACATTTAAATGGGCTTACGCGAAACGAACTAAATTAGGTGATCCTAAATGGGAAGATGAAGTTAGTAAGTTTCCGGACTTTCTATGTGACAACAAACTTTTGAAACTGCGTTAAGCTTCTTAAGAATGTTAATTTGCAAATTACAGAGGATTTGGTTCAAAATTTTACGTCCGAGGAATATGCGAAAGATATCAGAAACAAAATCCAGGATCATTGGACGAGCACTGATCCAGTATATTATGGTGCAAATACAAGCATTCCTGACAATGGTGGAACGTGCCATGTGTCTGTTATAGCCCCGGATGGTTCAGCTGTTTCTGTTACTTCCACCATTAATCAAGTGTAAGTGCAATCCATAATCGAGGGGTTGACAACTCGGCCAAGCGGGTATACACCTACTTCTGACTTCAAGATATTTCAGGATATTTCAATGACTTCAGAAGATTTCACTGACTTCAGGAGATTTCAAGAAAATTCAAATGAATTCACGTGATTTCAAATGAATTCACATGACTTCAAGTGACTTTAGAAGATTTCACTGACTTCAAGTGACTTTAGAAGATTTCACTGACTTCAAGTGACTACAGAAGATTTCACTGAATTCAGGTGATTTCAAGAAAATTCAAATGAATTCACGTGACTTCAGAAGATTTCACTAACTTCAGGAAATTTCAAGAAAATTCACGTGACTTCAAAAGATTTCACTGACTTCAGGAGATTTCACTGACTTCAGGAGATTTCAAGAAAATTCAAATGAATTCATGTGACTTCAGATATTTCAGGAGAATTCAGAATATTTCAGTGCAAGTGTACACCTGATTTCATGAGTTGTCAACCCCTCGTCCATAATCATAAAATTAGCAAAATAAAAATTGTATTGGATTATATTCGAAATTTACTTACAGTTTTGGGGCACAGTTTCGATCAAATTTAACAGGAATAATATTCAATGATGAAATGGATGACTTCAGTGCTCCAAACATAACAAACGCTTTTGGAATACCACCTTCACCTGCTAATTTTATAAAGCCAAACAAAAGGCCGTTAAGTTCAATGACACCAACTATTGTGGTGGATGAAGAAAATGAAGTTCAACTTGTGGTTGGAGGAGCTGGTGGCACAAAAATCACAACGGCTGTTGCCCTTACGATGATATTAAATCTTTGGGTCGGGTATGATGTGAAGGAAGCTGTGGATGCCTACAGAATTCATCATCAAGTATTATTTTCAATTAAATCATTAACTAAAATTACTTTAATAATCACTTTCAATAATGGAAGTAACACTATCTGAAAAACCAATAATCATTCATCGTTCTTTTGAATTTCAGTTATTCCCAATGAGTATCCAGAACGAAGAAGGTTTTCCTCCTGAAATATTAAACTATTTGCGTTCATCTGGTCATAATTCTACTGTATATGAAGGAATAGGAAGTGCAATTACGGCAATTACGAAACAAAATGGTGCCATCACAGCCATTTCAGATTATCGTAGGCAGGGAACAACTGCTGGATTTTAAATCCTTTCACGTCAGAACAGCCCTTCAGTTCTTAAACTTTCAAGTTTTGAAAGAATTTAATTATAAGTAGTGAAAGGATAGTAAATAATTTTCTAAAAGTAAAAAAAAAATATTGTGTTTAATAACTTACACTAGTTAACATTTACGTGTCTCAATTGTTTAAATTCACAGAGCAGTGAGTTGCTGTGACTTTATGAATAGAATACTGTGATTTTCAACTACTTTAGATACTGAGAAATAGTATTTTTGTATTACTTGTACATAAAAAGATTACATAACAGATTTGTCAATCCGACATTTCACGTCTTCTAGAAATCAAAACCGAGACTGGAACGTTGATTATGAATGGTTGATCTTGCAGAGTTTATAAATTAACTAGTGGTAAGTTTATACTTGAAACTTTGTAACTCTTTTCATGACGCGTGCATTTCAATAAAGCATATGTTACATTATAATTTGTAAAATTACAAATATATTTTTGTTCAATCCTTTTACTAATTATATAAATAGAAATTAATAAATATTCTAGGAACTGCTGCTGCTTTCAGAAAGATCAGCTTCCTTTAATTCTTTGCGTTGAGGTCTTTTTGATTTTTTTTCGCGACTAGCTTTCTTCTTCGACTTGCTAAAAACTTCAATAGCTCGTATTTTATTTTTCAATGCATTGGCTTTAGCCTTTTCTCTCTGTGGTATGCTCTCTTCATTACTTTGACTAATAATACTATTCTTTTTAGACGGACTGACGTCTTCTAATAATAGATGATTAGAAATCGCTTCAATGTCCTCTGGATTCTGAATAATCTCTTTATCTTCTGATACTGTTTCAATAGCTATTTTCTTCTTTCTACTACTTGCAGCTTTTCCCGTTTTCAATTTCTTCTTAACATTTCCATCTTCTTCCTCAGAAACTTCTTCTATTGCTTCACACCCCATTTTTCTCACCGCCGATTGAAGTCGTTTGCTCAAATTCTTTTCGATAACTTTTGGTACCATTTGTACCTTGAAATACGATGCGATACTTTTTTGACTATTGCGCTCTGTTAACTTCTTCATAACAGGATTAATCACTTCTTCGAATTTAAGTTTGGTCCAGCCAAATTTCTGCTTCACGTAGTCAGCCAAGAGAATCAAGTTAGGCTTGCCCCACGTAAATTTTTCTTTGGAATCATCAATCGTAGGATTGAGATAAGCTTGAATTACAGCTTGACTTGGAAATCCTTTTTCAATTTGGACATTTTTTAGTTTATTCCGAAGGGAAGTTCTGCCCGGTCCAGGAACTTTACCAGATTTGACCCAAGCAGAAAAATTAATCAAACCACGAAGCAAATCTTCTCCTTCGGAAGGGAAAGCAGCGAGAATTTCCATAGCTGTAACGGGTCCTATACCCGATAGTCCTGAGGTGTAATCACTGCCCACTAATAGAGCGAGTTGAATCATCTGCTGCCTTGTCAGCTTAAAATGATGCTCAATGTCGCAGGATCGAAATTGTAAGACTCTTTTATTGTTGTTGAAGAAATTCTTGTAAACACACTTTCCTCCAAAGAGCCAAATATCCGAATCATCTGTTATCGTTCCATCAGTGAGATCGATTTGTTCTAAATAAGCACATTGAGCTTCCGCTTCCATGGGAGCTACAATATAAGGTATTCCGAAAAGTCGGAGAAGGTCTTGAGCTTCTGAGCGCATTTGATCAGTAATGTCCATAGCCTGTCTTTCTAATTTCCCCATATTTCCACTTAATTCCCTCTGTTCGTCTTCAAGTTTATCCTTCATCGAGAGAAGATCTTCTTTACTAATAGTTAAAGGAGCAGAATTGGATGTTTGACTCGAAGATTGCGAGCCTTCAATTGAAGACGTTACCTCTGATGTTTCGATGACTTCCTGAGAAGTAAAATTGTCAGAAGAATCAACTGAAAATTCATTTACACTAGCGGAAGGTTCTAATTCACTGGATTTATCTTTATTACCTTCTTCATCAGATAAGATAGTTGTAATCTTATCTTCAAAGCTTTGAAAGTTTAAATTTCTGCATGCAGAACTTATGACCGTTTGATTAAATGTTACATCTTCCATTTTAGGTTTTATTTTATCTTTGACTTTTTCCACGGAGAAAATCTTTGGCTCTTTTATAGGCTCAGTGACAAACACATCTGCGAATAGATCTTCTTCTAAGTTTTCATCAGGTTTGACTATTACTTCAAAACTCTTTGTATCTTCTTTCTTTTTTATTAAAGCTACTTCGGCAATTGGAGCATCTTCCACGGTGATAAAATCTGAATCAGAATCGCTGCTTTCCGATTTAATTTCTTTTGCTTGCGGAAGTTTCACTTCTTCATTAACTTTTTCAGATTTCTCAAGAGAACTAGTGTCATCAACAAAGGAAGCACTAGGAACTTCTATCATATCAGAATCAGAACTTGAATCTACACTTGCTGTTTTATCTGAAACATTTGCACTCATAATATCAGTTGTGAGTGGTTGCGTTTCACTTAAAAGATCACTCGCCTTTCCTTTCTTGCGCTTCTTCACAAACTTTTCCTTTTTTCGATTCGAAGATTTTGTGGACTTATTTTTCTTATTCTGCTCTATAAGAGCTAAAATCTGCTCCTGTGGTAAGGAGCTGTACTCCAGCATATACTTCATAACCGTTTCCATTGTACTATTACTTTGTATACTTTTTTTAGCATGTGATTGAGGCGTCACTGATTCAACATCTGAATAATTCCAACCCTCATCATCTAAGTCATATTCACGCATATTATCGACAAAAGAGACTCCATCTTCTGATTCTGCGCAACTTGTTGAATCCCGTCGAAGTGGGATAGAAGTATCATTCGAATTTGATTCCACATCACTATCAGATCTTTTTGCACTATTACTCACCACTTTTTCCTGTTGACTACTTTTATCTGCAAGTGCAAGAAGTATTACATTAGAATTAAATAGTGACATCCACTAGCAAAAGGAGAAAAAAAACTGCTAGAACCTATTTAGTTCCTGCTTTCCTATTTATTACAAGTTTTTGCCTCTCCAGGAATTTTGAAAAATAGAACAGTTTGAACACAACTCAAAAGAAACTTTAAAATCAATTATGTATTTTTTAAAGGGAACTGATCACAAAAATGCTAGCTTAATTGAACTTCCACTCGAACATAAATGCGTTGTATCATAAACGTTCAAAATCTAAAATTATAAGATTAAAAATTTTAAAACATGGGTTTTTATAATTACCATTAACAAAAATAACTCTGGTGATACTATCAGACGCAATTCGGAAGGCGCGGTCATCATGCTCAGCTGTATCTACGCCTTGCTCGTTCAAAAGCTTTTCCAATTCATCTAAAGTCAAAGTTTTACCTCCCATCTCTTTTTCAGCGACTTCTAACGATTCTTGAACCAATCTCCGTTTCAGTAACCGCTTCATTTGGAAACTTGAAAAGTCATTTAAAACCTTGAAGTGAATAATACAAATTCTTATAACCGCAAACTTTTACAATTTTCTATAATTATTGATTAAAATTAACAAATAAAACATACTTGCGGCATTTCATGTATTCGACTCCACGAATTTTGCTTCCTCGTCTCTTTGAGATCCGTAAGAATATCGTATCTAACGTCAGCTGGTAAATTTTTAAATTCATGGCTATCTACATTGACACTATGAATATTTCCAATCCATTTTGATTGTTTCCTAGGACTCAATTCTTCAGAAGAATCATGATCTGATTCATAATCAAAATCAAAGTCGCCCGGCTGAGTTTTACTCGTACTTGGTTGTTCAGGTAATTTGTACATATCATTGTCAGTAGCAGACTTGACCAGCATCTTAGATTTTTCTTTTGAGGGACTGATTTCTCCCTGGGGATTTTTTTTGTCTAGCACATCTTTCACAGCAATGCGTTTTATCAAGTTATTTATCAAGTCGTTCTTCAACTTTTGTGCTTTACTGACAGCAATAGATTTTTGCTTCCTGCGAGAGGCCTGAAAATACAAAGGAATGAGAAGACTAAGTTCTCACTACCTGATTCTCACGCGGTGCTAATTACGTGCATACAATATTATAATCAAGATAAAAGAAATGCCTCTGTAAAGTACAGTAGGCGTTCAACCTGAGTACTGTTAGATTTCAAATACCAGTTGAATAGTTTATAAAAAAAATAGATATTTCAGTTTTTCTGCGTTAGGGTTAGTAAGTTTCTGCGAAAACTTACGATAGTATTCTTCTTCAACATTGGAACACCTCCATCGAAAACAAAGACTGGCTTTATTCTAAAGTACAAAAGTTTGCAAATTCTGTGAAAGAGTCCAAGAAGATGCGCATTGGGCATAGAATCGCCCCTTCGATCCTGATAGCCTTGCAAGACTTGATGAATCCATATTGAAACATCTATAAATAAATAAAAAGTGTATAATATCTAAACAACATTTAAAATTCGTATTTTTTTATTGATTAGGCAGTACTACGCATTTTTTTAAAGTTTATCTTTGATATTTTTCACACTCTGCTCATTTATTTTAAAATATTTTAATATTTACCTATTGCTAGGACTTTTCCTTCCAGTGTTTCCACAGGAACAGGTTTTCCCGACGGATCCAGCAAACGCCATAAGCCAAGTACTCCCATTCTTTAAAGAATCTGCGAGTAAATAAATTTCTATTTGTAACAATTTAAAAAATAGATTTAAGTGCGTAAAACATTTGAAGTTTTCAATGAATCGGAAGACTATTAGTCACAAATTTTAATAAAGCTGAAAATGTATTCAGTTGTTTTAAAACAGTGACAAGTATGTATTGTTACAGTATATAGAGAAATTGGCTAATAGGATTCATACAATTGTATGTATCAATATATTTCAATACAATCTTTTCTAGAGTCTTCAAAATAAATATAATTACGCGAATAGAAATAATACGAATAATACAAACAATGTGACATAACCTCAATAAAATCCGGCAAATGAAAAAACATTTATTTTGCAGGTAAAATGATAATGTTTGTGTGTATTTTACGTATAAAGTACTTACTAAGATTATAGGAAACTTTATCAAAAATGTTATTCTAATGAAGATCATACGTTAATTAGCTAAATGGAAAAAATGTAAAACAAACCAAATTTTGACGTTTATGCATTTTGATATATATAGACAAGCTATTGGCAGCACTGCTCTGCTGTACAATTTAAAAAGATACATAAGTGACATTGTGGCTTAGGGTCATTCTCTTAAACCTAGCAATGGTAAAATCGACCTAAGTGACAATGTCACTTATGTATCTTTTTAGTTTATACGCCAGTGCTGTGGGGAGCACCTAAATCCCAATTTAAAATTTACTTACATATTTAGCATTTGCATAAAAATAATAAAAAATGTAATCAAAATTTTACAATTCATTAGATCTGAGATTATAAAATCTTATAATTGATTTTCACAACTTAAAAATTTACTACCTTATTTTGTTTAAAATGGAAGAGTTTACATATCAAAATAAAATTGAAAAGGTTTCCTTTGTATATATGTATAAATCTTTGAGAAAAATATATGGTTCAATCATTCTAAATCAGATTATGACAGCATCAATCAATGTTGAACAAAATTTCAATTGGTTAATTACTTAAACAGGGGACAATTTTTAAATTACAAAATTACATCATCAATCAAATAATTCTTGGAAGGGAGTTTGTCAGTTTTCATTAAGTATAAAAAAAACCTCTAAATAAATTGCAAAATAAGGATATATGTATATAGGGTCAATAAAAAACAAAAAAAAAAAGTGAGAATTTCAAGTTGGCATTTTTTTAAAATTAAAAAGAATATTAAGACGTGAACTGCGCTATACAATTTAAGAATACATAATGGCTCCAAAAATAATTAATTCTCACGCACTTAAAATAACTCAGACTTGTTCTCAAAATCGGAGACCCTCTTCTATATAAAGCAATCATCAGCCACTGGGATTGTGGTAATAAGGCTGACTTCCTCTATAATTACGCATACTCCAGAAAATTACAATAAAAATTCCGAGTCTCGCGTGAAGACTATTCAATATTCATCGTGCATCAAAATGGTGCAGCGGCTGATATGTATGTACGCGTGTTACATATACCTAACACATCATGACACGCACCCGAATCCTCTCCATCCACACATACTTCCTTGCAAAACTCTATAATGTATATATAAGCATATGTGAGCATTAGATATGACATGTGTATGTGCTTATATATGTGCTCATTTATCGGCATTCAAACTGCTCTTTAACAGTGTATAAATGTACACAAGAAGCCTGCATTTGTGTCGTATCGTCATCATCGCAGAAGTAGAGTGAGGTAGAGGCCACCCACTCTTTCCCACAGCAGGTTTTTCCCACGCCCTCCACTGTAACCCCAACATCCTTTTGCGGCAATTCCACGGCGGGAGAGAAGGGAAGCTCCGCGGTTCTGCCGCGTGGTGGAGGGGCAGAACTGACAATGGAAGGGGAAAAAAGAGGGGGATGACAGGGCCGACAACTTGACATTTCTTCAGGTACACAGAAAAAATTTAGATTTATTTCAGTCGCATCGACAGTTTACTGTTGACTATATGTAAATGAGTTATCAAATTCATACAGTACTGTTTTGTAACAACTTTTATGCAACTCTTATGTAACAGCAGTCTTACATTAAAAGTTATTGAAAATTTTCAATTTCTAACAATACCTTTTTTGTCCATCATTTCTTAATTTCCAAAATGTCCTAGACATTATCGAAGGCTGTTATAAAATTGAATTTTATAATAACAGAGATTTTTATAATAATGTGTTACTTTTACATATTTCGATTTCGCAAAAGTTACATGACTGTTCTGTTGGCAATTTTGTTTCTTTCCTCAATTTTTGTTTATATCAATTTGTCAATAATTTTGTAGATTATGTTATTGAACTATTTTTTGAAATTACTCCATTTTGAGTAATTTTCTATCGGCAGAGACTATCAAAATATAAAAATTGAGTTGTCTGCTCAATTACAATAAAAAATGTAGACACTGTTTCTCGTTCGACCATCTGGCATGTGTCATATGTGAGTCGGGCCCTTCTGCACACCCATACCATCAAGGCCCGGCCCTGGGTACAGAGCTAGGGGAATCAACTCAGTGTCGAGAAGGGAGAGGCTGGAGGCGCTGGGGTCGACAGGGCCATTGTACATGATTGTACAACAGTCGAGTGAAACAATAGAAACTGTTTGTGACCGTAATAACTCCGTGGTGTCGCCGGGAAGCTTAGTTATTTATCGTGTTTCGTCCTGCGTGGTTGCGGCCTCCTGGGCGATGTTTGAAGGGGTCCGGTCGCGCGTCTCCCCGCGATTTCTTTCTCGCGTGAGACCCGTTCATCAAATCATAGATTTTCGGCGCCTCGCCTCGTTTTAGCCGCGTTCTCGCACGAATACAATCTGCAATTTTCCCGCTGAATTAAGGAACGATTCGAAGTTTGAACTATCGCGCGTGTGCCAACTTTGCAGCTATTAAGTTGGCAGGACTGTCCGGAAAATTCGGAAAGTGAACAGGTGTTTTTTGAATGGATTAGCTGCGGCGAGGCGAGAATAGAACAGCCGCTTTCTGCGAAGGGGCATAATTTTCGGAATGAATTCAAGAGGAGGTCTTAGAACGATAATAAATAAAGTGGCATTTATGGATCTAAGGGAGATGTTCATCAGAAAGTGAGTTAAAGTGTGGTAAGTGTGACATTTTTAGTCTGTAAAAGGTAAATAAACAAATCTGTTACTTGACCCCACTGTGATGCTTCTATATGTATTATTCGGGCTTTCTTAACCTCTTCTTAGATTTCTTATTCGGATTTTGATAATTTTGTAAGAAAACTTCGTAATCTTCTGTTTATAATAAGTAGCATTATTAAAGTTCAATTATGCAAAATGAAGGTTGAAGTTTCTGTCGTCAGATTTTGGTTTTTTGAGATGCTTTCCTTTTTTTATTTTTCTTCGACTTTCCACAGTTACAGTTCGTCGAGGTTTATTTTCATATATTCATCTGACAACTCGCTACATTTTGTTACAACTTGGAATGATGTAATGGAAATAGAACGAAATCAGGAAGAGTCTGGTTAATAAGGATTCTAACAAATAATCTCTTGGCTTTACTACATTTACTGCATTCACTTATACATATATATTGATAGTGAAGTGGAAAATTGCTTTTCCTCTGTTGTTTTGGATTCAAGGATTTTGGAAGGTACTTCGGAAAACATAGTTCCACTTTTTTCATCATTGAGCTCGTTAAATTTATCCTAATCTATGTGATATTAGAATATGTATTTCCTTTGCAGGTCTGGCGTCTAAAAGGTTAGGTTGTCAAGGTGTTTTCAAGCTTGCGGTTAGTTTGTTGACTGGATAATGATAAAACATCCACAACTTTATCTTGGAAAGTGATTTCATGTGCCTAATTAACTTATTTTGAACAAAGCTATATCAAATAAACCCATAAGTAACGTAGAATCCATTAAATTGAGGCATGTAAGGCAAAAATAAGACTACTAAAGTTTTTAATTCGCTTTATATTACTGGCATGTATTTCATTAAAACATTCAAAGTACTCAAACTCTAAATTTCGAGACAAAACTTTGCAAGCTTCTACTTCTAATGGTCGTAAATTAATTGTTATACATACTAGCAAACTATTTTAATTCCATCCTACTAACTCAATGTCATAAAACACGCTTTGCTAGAATTACGCTTAACTCAATTAACCTATTCTCATGAACATACATTCTGAATAGTTGCAAAAATTACGATAAATAATTTTCAGTATTGTAAAATTGACTATCGTGAAGATAGATGAAGCAAAAATATCTTTCTCTTGGACGGTAAAAAGTGAAGAAAAAAAAGAGTAATAAAAATTTAAAGGCGAATTATAATTTCACTGCAGCTTTTGCGACTTTATTGTGGTAGGATCGCCGCATAATAAATGACAGAACTCTAATTCATGCAGCAAAAATGAGCTCACTTTTGTTCCCACGGTCTCTCTGTGCTTCCTCTTTCCTGTGCAAAGACCATCGACTCTTACTTGCTCGTTTCGACCAAGATATCTCTAGTTAATTATTTCTTCTACTAAATAAAAACTTTTCCCACGTGTGAATAAAACAACACTTAGAGTGATGCATTATTACTGATTTCATTTTGTTCTTCTGAATCAGAAAAATATTATGTGTAAATTAATAGGAGAATGGTTTAGAAATATGAAGAGGAGTTTAATATTTATAGCTTGATTTGCTTTCAGTCATTCTTGCTACAACAGCACGAATTAATGAACAATGCTAATATTTCAGGCTAATCGTTTATTCCAATACCGATCTAAAAGTTAAAGTGTGGTTGTACATTGAACATGCTCTTATTTTCTCTTCTATATTGAAAAACTATAAACTTTATGAATTTGTCTTAAACTTGTTTACCCTTCTTACGTTATTTCTTTTCTTCTAGGCACTCGTCATAAAGATGCATCAGGAGTCGAGGATATAACACGTGCTGGTCAACAGCCTCGTTGCTCTGGACGTAAAGAATAGCAGATTAAATATGCCACACCAATTTGGATTGCCCACAATGGCACACGGCATGCAGTCCCCGCCTTCGCCAACTGCTGTCTTGTCAGCGTACCCGCGATTTGGTTCCGGCGTATATCGACCCGATCACCAGGATCAAAGACTCACACGTGAAGCTATGGAGCGTTACTTGCGCGATAGAAGTGATATGGTGATTGTAATTCTACACGCGAAAGTCGCCCAGAAATCTTACGGTAACGAAAAGAGATTCTTCTGTCCTCCACCCTGCATTTATCTTTTCGGTGACGGTTGGAGAATGAGACAAGAACAAATGCTCAGAGAGGGTGAATCTGAACAGTCCTCGCAACTCTGCGCCTTCATCGGAATTGGAAATTCTGATCAGGACATGCAGCAGCTTGATCTCAACAATGGGAAGCAATACTGTGCTGCGAAAACCTTATACATATCTGACTCAGACAAGCGGAAACATTTCATGCTCTCTGTGAAGATGTTCTACGGGAGTGGGCACGATATAGGCGTTTTCCACAGTAAACGGATAAAGGTCATATCGAAGCCTTCCAAGAAAAAACAGTCTTTGAAAAACGCGGACCTTTGCATCGCTAGCGGGACGAAAGTAGCTCTCTTTAACCGTCTGCGATCACAGACTGTTAGCACTAGATATTTACATGTAGAGAACGGGAATTTTCATGCCAGTTCCACACAATGGGGCGCGTTCACTATCCACCTCCTGGACGATAACGAGAGCGAGTCGGAAGAGTTCCAGGTCAGAGATGGATACGTTCATTATGGCAGTACAGTAAAGCTTGTTTGCTCTGTCACTGGCATGGCGCTACCTCGACTCGTCATCCGCAAGGTCGACAAACAGATGGCGAGTTTAGAAGCTGATGATCCAGTTTCACAGTTGCATAAATGTGCCTTCTATATGAAAGACACTGACCACATGTATTTGTGTCTCTCACAGGAAAGGATCATTCAGTTTCAGGCAACACCCTGTCCAAAGGAAGCGAACAAAGAAATGATTAATGATGGCGCCTGTTGGACAATTATCAGCACTGATAAAGCTGAGTATCAATTTTTTGAAGGCATGGGTCCAGTCCGTTCTCCTGTGACTCCAGTTCCACTCGTTCATAGCTTACATCTCAACGGTGGTGGTGATGTGGCAATGCTAGAATTAACTGGGGACAATTTCACGCCGAATCTTCGAGTTTGGTTTGGCGACGTGGAAGCGGAGACAATGTATAGATGCCAGGAGAGCATGCTGTGTGTTGTTCCGGACATTTCCCTCTTCAGAGGCGAATGGCTCTGGGTTCGCCAACCAACGCAGGTTCCGGTTTCTCTGGTGCGCAATGACGGGATCATTTACGCGACCGGGTTGACATTTACCTATACACCAGAGCCAGGACCTCGTCCACATTGTCCTCCGGCAGATGAGATCATGAGAGCACCCCGTTCCATTCATAATCAAGCTAGTATGCCTCCAGCTATTGCAGATGTGCCTTGGACCACACACCAACCACCGCAGTCAGGCCTCTGATATTTTTACGGCGACTGCAAAGCGAACCAAAGCACCCGAAGTGATTTTGTTAATTCTGTATCTTCTTTGTTCGAAAACGGGAGTGATTCTTTCCCTGATAATAAGGGACTGTTGGAGGCAAAGAAAGAGCAAGAAAACACTGACTATTTTGAATCGTAGCAGTTCGAATGTTTTAGAAGAACAGCGAAAGTGCAGGTTGTTGTGCTGTGTACATTATTATACAGAATTTTAAATGATAGAGTGTTAGAAGAATTAAGAGAGTAATTATTTATGATGTATATGTAGAATTGTAGATCCAGGGTGGCCACTGATTGACTGATATGAGAAAGCCCAGAAAAACATATCAAAACAGTTCAATTTAAAATTGTACAATTTTAAACTTTTCAGCTTTTTAAGATTTGTGGAAAATTGGGATTTACTTTCTTGGATTATAGTGGTCTTCCCGATATCCTACCTTCCAGGAGATTTCTTGAAGGAACTTTGTAATTTTTTATTATTTATCATTCTGGCAATGGAAATTTGAAGTGAGATGTAGCTCTAAATTTTAAGTCAGGGTAAACTTAAGTAGGAAAATAATGTAATATTTTGTAAGAATACTAAGGAAGAAATTTCCTGGGAGTTATGAATATCAGAAAGTCGATATCCGCTTTATGCGTGAATTAAAATAAGGTACTTACACTAACACAGCAATATCTTGATATATCGGAATTCGAATTCCAGGTATATTTTGTACAGGACGTACTCATTAGACCTAAATTTTTTATTTCGTGTGCTATATTCACATTTTTCTAATATAGGTACTCAAAGATTAAATTAAAGAATTAATTAAATTTCTAAAAATAGTTTGTACAGTCGAGACTCAATACCCCTAGTACAATATCAAAACTGCACAAGTATTAAAAAAATATTATTTCGGACGTAAAATCAGGATTTCAGGACATTAAATTTCGACAGCCCATTTTCAATATCCATAAAATTTTATAACAAAATCTAGAACAAGGGAAATTGGTGTCAGTGAAAAATCACTGTACAGATATATTTTTTTAAATCTCTTTCAAGCTCTTAGAGGACTATCATTCAGTTTTTTGAATGAGTTTATGTATATGTATTTCTAGATTCTCCGTCCTCAAAGGGTTAATTAAGTAAATTGAATTGCTATTTTCTTTTATCCTTAATTAAACTGCTTCCTGATTTTATTTAAGACGTGTTCAATACCAGAATATAAATTCAAAATATGTAAATAAGTAACGATATAAAGTTAAACATTAAAAGATTTAAGTGAGAAAGAGCATAAAATAGTTTACTTCTTAAGATATATGTGAAACATTCACATAATCAATTTTGCAATATTGATAAGAGATCGACGACAATAGCATGACTTGAATTTATTTCTCTTATTACTATTAGTATTTATTTGAGTTTTATTGTAAGAAAATCTTTCGGCATTTTAAACTCAAAGAATGGAACTATATTTGTCACGCTTAAAGAGAACAAACCGTCGAAAAAGATAGAAAATGTGTATTGAAACCAAACATTCTTATTTTAATTGTGTGCAAAAAAAAGATTGGTGAAAGTTTTTGTATTGTATTATATATATATAGGTAGTATTTTTTAGAAAGGATCATCGCTATGGAAAATTGAACAAATAGGAATAATTCATAGAAATTCAAATGAAAACTCGAATAATGCAAAATACACTGGTGTAAATTGCTACTAACTTTTGAAAACACAAGAAGTTTTGCCTAAGACGCTTTTTAAGTTCTAAACTTGAAAACAATATGCTAATGTATTACAATGAATTTCATAAGCAATCGCTCATTGTAAAAAACGTAGTTTACTTTCGAAATAAACTGGTCTTTGATTTTTGTTATGAAAGTTATTCTATTTCGTTTATTCTTTAAAAACTAGAGTTAAGGTGATTAACATCCTGGGTGCACAAAACGAGCAGTTTTTTAAAAATAGTGTATAATTTCGAAGCCCTTTAAATATACTTATTCAAATTACTCGTCCATCTTTCAATGTTACATTATTAATCATTTGAGTCTGAAATTTACCATTTTTTAGTTTTGGAAATCGACTAAAGTGGTCTTTGATAATTGCATCAACTTGAAGATTGCGAAAGAAAGATGGCAACAGCCTTGAAGAAATTTATAGCGAAGCACATTCATTTAGTTTGAAACTATATAAAACATGAAACTGGAAACAAGCTCAGCGTGTACTAGATTGGTTTAATGGAACGTATAAGTGCCAACCTGTCTTTAGAAAACATAATCAAATATAGTAATCTCCAAAAGGAAGTAAGATAACATCAACTCAAAGAATGCCTTCCTGAAGAGATCTATTGTTACGGAGGAATGTTGGCGAAGGTATACCATGGGAATTTACCCACAATTAAGATTTGTATTGTGCGGACAATGAACATGGTTACATTTATTATTCACAACAGTAATTCAGAATTAATAACAATAATTAAACCTTTACATATCATTGGACGGATTCAAAACTTGCTCAGCATAAAATTTAATATTACATAAAAATATTTTATACTTTAAACCAGCGCAAAAGCACTTCAAAGTCAGATGTCTTTAAAAGGATGAGTGCATGTTGGTAAAAACTATAAGTCTACTTTAGTTTCCGCAGAGATATATTCTGCAGTCTTGTCCACGAGCATAAAATCCTTATTATGCAGTGTCGAGATATTTTACAATTGTATGAAAATATTCTTATTTGTAAATATAAAATCATATACAACAATTCGCGTATATAGTACTATCTTTGCTTTTCACGGGTTATAAAAATACATAATCTTCCCAAGTGCAATGGTGAAGTCATTCATGCCTTATTCCATTAATCTATCATATAAATAATCAAATCATATCAAAATTGCAACAATAATAAAATTGTCTTGAGCTATTTAATTAGAAGCAATGTAGTAAAATAGTTTGTTATTGACAGAAATACCAAACAATTCTTTTTGCTTTTTTAATCAAATTTTGGCATAAAGACAATTTTAGAATCTTTAAGTACTTCCCAGTTATACTGTTACTATTTTCTAGCAATTATATTAATTACTCATAATGCCACAATTGTCAAAACAGTATTTGCACTCAATAATATTAGTCAAGTCTCAATAATTGCATATTTTGAGTGACAAAAAATCAACTGTAAAAGACAAGTGGGAGAGACTTGTTTTAAACATGATTTTTCTTTGCACCTTATGTAACATTAGTTCTGCTACTTTATTCGTATCGTACGTTGTTTATTCATGTTTGTAAGCATTAATGATATGTACGAGGTTAAAAGATCGTCCATTTTGTAACCAAGCGAGGTTTCGCATAATAGTTTAGTACCTCGCACCAAATTTCCTATTGTCATATGGAAATAAGTATTCCCTGACGACCAATTGGAAATTCTAGTGAATGGATGCGTTACTAGTATGTCCTGCAAAGAAGTGTTTATTTAGTAGATATGTTAAATCAATTTTCAGCAATGGTATGGTATATTCTAAACTTACCTTCGATTGAGGGTGAATAAGACTAACTCCGTGTTTATTGATAGCAATGAGCAAAAGTTCTGGATAATTTGGTTCTGTACTTTGCTTAACTTCGAAAAAGGCCGATCCAAAAGTGGGCCAACGATACACAATTTTCAAAAATGTTATTTTAGCATCTTCTGGGCTCATACCTAGAATAGAACGAGCCGGTTATAACTTACTATATTTTTTCATTCAAAGAATTTTTTTATTTTTTTTTATTTTTAGTCGTAAAAATTACCAGCATCCTGATTATATGCAGCTATTATTGATCTTTTCCAGTCGTTTGCACTTTGCACTTTAACCAAATCGCCTGGTATCAGTTCGCGAAGCATTTGTCTACAATGAAAAAAAATATATTAACTCAAAAAATTATTATTAAATCTATAGTCTTGAATTAGAAGAGATTGAAAAAGATACTTACGGGATCGCTTGTAATTCCTGCTTACTTTCTCCAAATCGTACTCGATAAACAAGGGCTGCTAATCTCGATGCCTCTTCTTTAGTACATTTATGATATCCTAGAAAAAAAATTGATTATAAGATACTTATAAGTAAGAATATATTTAAATATTAAAGCTGAAAGCAAAAGTTTAAGGACTGACCTCTGAGTAACTTAGGCAATTCTTGATGAAAGTGAAATATTAGATCTGCATTTCTGTCTTTACCCGGAACTGTGTTCGTCCATAACTTCTTCATGAAGAATACTTGGTATGTGAATTGAGGCGCAACACCTGAATGGAAAGATTAAAAATACACGTTTATCTCTATCCGAAACCAACATTTTAGGGTAATTTAAAAAAAAATGTACCATCTCTAGCTGGACGAGCTTTTCTAATCCAGTCGGTCAAATGTCTGACAAAGTCGAAAAAGAAATCGCCTTCAGGAACGGAAATTACTTTATCAGCAATTTTTACAAACAAGCTGAAACCTTCAGCGGATCTTAGGCTTAGCCTTTGAGCGATGTTTTGACAAAAATCTTTAGCTCTTGTTGATGAATCAACTTCGAATGCCTGAAACGAAATATTTCGTAGTTCAAAATAGGTTTTGATTAATTAAAACTAGAATGTTTTGCTTTTTCGAAATCATACCTCATCTGTGTCATCAGGAAAGTAAACTTTGTGGAAAATTTGTGTTGTTTTGTGTTGAATAGCTTCGACCTCTACTTGATGTGGAGGGTACTTTCGTTGACCATTGCGCAACGTTTTCTGAAGTCTTTGTAGTGAATCTTGAGATATGGGATGTCGTCTAGTTCTTAAAAATAACGTTAATTCCTTTAGAAGACTTTGACTACAAGTGAAGAGTCCTGTAGCTAGCCACATTAATTCCCATCCTCGTTCTTCACTCAGTCTATTTCGGTTGTCTGTTAGCTGCTTCATTATTTGACAATAAATTTCGTCTCGTAGTATTTCATTCTTCAAAGGTCCATCGAAGATCTGATCAGTGTATTCATTCCCAATTCTGGGTCTTTTAGTTGGTAGATCGCCCATATATTTTAAGATCGCGCTGAAAGCATAACATGCTTCTTCAGCCAGTTCTTCTTTAGACACTAATTTCTTTAGCAATGGTTGCTTTATCTGCTCCCTAGAGTGGCGCCATAATTCGTCTGCATGTCCACGTCGAGCGCTTGTTAATGTAAGCGCTTTTGACATTGATTTTTTCGGTGGTGTTCTGAAAAATATAGAAATCGAATATTTACAAGAGTGGCTCTATATTAAGTAAAATTTTTACAGATTCGAGACACATATCTAACAAAAACTTACCGGAAATGATCAATTGAATATTCCAGCAATGTGTGAGGTTTGTCGCGAGGCTCAACTCCATTTATCTGTTGAGGATACAACCTGCGACCGTTTTCAGAACCTTCGATACTGAATAGTGCCTGCAAAGTTAAATAGAAGTTTGCCAATGTTTGTGGAAGAGAAATTTAAAACAAATTGACTCCAATGCCAGGGATATTAATGAAATAATTGTTTCATTCCTTCATTTATATATATATATATGAAATTTACTTTGTTGATATGAACTATTATCTAATAAAAAAATATAAATATTAAATTCTTACCAAAATATCGTTTGGTGGTTTAGATAAGGAAGGCAGAACATAAACAGTTTCTGCTGGGAAATCTCCCTTTTCTCCAGTTCTCTCGCATGTACCAATGCACCAACCCGAGTTGAGGACGGTCTCTCCCGTACTTTCATCATCTAAAATGATCAGATCTCCTTTTTGGAAGCTCAAGAAAGAGGAACCTTCTCCTGGTGCTTTGTAATCTTGCAGTGCTATAACAAATTTGCTTCGTTTCTTCAGTCCTTCTAAAAAGTATACCACCAAATCGCGAATGTCCTCCGCATTTGCACTTTGAAATGTGAATTCTTCTCCGCGCACCGTCGACAAACTGAAGGTTTGCGTAAACATCTTGTTGGTTCTGAAACAATAATTTTACTCTTTACATAGTCGCCCTTTTTTGCACGTTATAGAAAACAATTGAGGATGTAATTCATAAAACTTACTTTTGACTAGATACGGTTGTGATTTCAGGAAAAGATAATTCTAGAAGAACTTGTTCCTGATCGTCGACGACGTATACCCCAGTCCAATTAACTGCAATGATGACGTCGTTCTTAGGTAAATTTGGCCCCGAATTTCTGTAAGCTTCGTAGAAGCGGGAGAGAAGTAGGGGCCACTTAAACTTCGCGTATCCTACTATGTCCTCCTTAACTCGTAAAGCAGGTACTTTTTCTTTTAAATAGTAACTCTGGAATAAGATAAATAAGATAAACCAAATTAAATTTTTCATTAGCGTTTAAATTATCTAATTTACTTACTTTTTTGTAAGCCTGTAGGACAAGGTGTCCCCACCTATCAATAGCTTTCTCGATTCCGGTTAAACAATAATCCGGAATGTAGTTTGGCAAGAGTGTAAACAATCTATCTACGTTCATGTCTGTACCATATTCTATGTAGTATTGCTGAGCGGCAATCATAGCTAGATCTTCTTCCTTGTCGCAACGATACTCTCCAAACTTAACTCCTCTTACAACCTGCTGATAAATCAAATTCGTAGCAACTTGATCTTCAGTTGGGTCGTGCCAAGGTGCAAAGATTTCCTTCCGGAAAAAGAGTCTCCATGGTGCATTTCTTTCTTGGGCGCCTTGTTCCTTCGCGTACTGTTCGCACTGGGATATCGCGTCCATCACATGATCTCCTCCACTTCCTAAGGATGAAACCTTATCAAAAAGAGCAATGTAAAGAGAAAATCCGAATTGATCTCTTAACGAAATTTTATCAGAAAGTTGATTGCACAATTCTCTGGCAGTGGTTGCCGAATCTGCCAGTAGAGTTTTGGTATTTCCATCCATGAAGGTAATAGGGAGCATAATTGGCTTTTTGGATTTAGTAGCTTGAAGTTCAAGCCAACTGGGTGGTTGATTCCTCGTTCCATTGTTGAAGGTTCTCTTCAGCCTGTCCTCGCAATAAGGCGCATAACCAGGTGGACCTTCTCTTATAAAAGCTCGGAGATAATTGACAAACTTTTCTGAAGGTGCGAAGCAACCCACACACAACGAAAGAAGAATCCAACCACGAGCGTGTGAAGTCTTAGATGGATTGTTGATTAACTGTTTGCAGATTTGACAGTAAATTTCATCCCGGAGTTCCGCTCGTAGAATTCCGTGGCCTATTATGAAGTGAAGCTTCTCCAAATTGGAAGTTGGTCTTGCTTCGAGCCAGGATTGATAGCTGTCTGCCGTGTACTCCTCTTCCTGTAATTTTCTTCTTACGTCCTCTCCTAATTTGTTTTTGCGCTTCAGAGTCAGAGAGACAAGCTTATGCCGAATAGAACGTGGCTTTTGTTTCATAAATGCTTCCTAAAATCGTTATATAAATTATATTATAAAATAGGAAGCAATTTTTTTCAAATTTAAATATGAAATGTGGATATAATACCGTGTCAACGCCCATTAATTGGGCTTCCTGGAACTCTTTACTCCTGATGAAATTGCGTCCTAAAGTAGCAGTTACTTTAGACATAACGGAAGTGTTGTCTCTGTCCATTGTGTGATACCGAGGCTCTGGTAGATCTCCAGAAAATCTAAGTATTGTTATCCATAGTGCTTGTGCTGCCTATAAATGATGAAAATTAAATTTCAGAAAAATTACGTTAAAAAATTTACAATCGCTTATAAAATGTTTACTGTAATACTCACTAATTGGTCGCCTTGGGTGTGTAAAGGAAGAAGAGGATGTTTAAGGGGCTTCCTAGAATACTGATGATTGATGTTCCCTTGGAAGTAAGTAGCAGCGAATTTTTGGAACTTAAATTCAGAAAGATCCTCTTCGTCCTCGGAAGCAGTTTGGACAGGACTGATTATTTCTTGTTGATCTGCTTTAGGGGCTGGAAGATCCTGTAACCATAAAATTGTTTCATGCATTTCAGATCCAAAAAAAAATATCTTTATTTTTGCTATTGACTTAATAACTGACATTAAACACGGAAGTTTCTCTTGCAGGTGTGGGAGCTTCGCTGCTGGAATCTGGCAAGAAATCAAACATTGCTTCTACTAATTTGCTATCATCAACTGGTTCGTCCTGCTTTTTAGCTGCGTCATTAATCAGGTTCTTCTTTATCTCCATTCTGCGTCTATCTTCCATCTCCATCTCAATTTCTTTTCTCTCAAGTTCTTGCATTCGTTCCTGAAATTGATCAGACATAAACATTACAAAAAGACAATGAAAAAGCAATATAGAAAGAAATTTATCTTCAATCTTCACAGTACCCTGAAGTGTTGTTCTGCAATTTCTTTAGCTCTCTTATTTCCTTGATCCTTCAGTTCTCTTTCCTCCTTTTTCCTGAGTCTCAAAGCTTCAATATGAAGACGATATTCATATTTAATTTTCTTATACCTCCTCTGCGCGATAAGTCTCCTAACGTGAGCTTGAATTTTAACAATTGCCCACATTTTCTTTCGGTACATCCTGCGGACCAAGTGGCCTCTCGCGCGGGCTTGTAAAGCAACAATGTGACCACGAAGATGTCTAAATCTATGGGACAACACTCGCGATCTGATCAAGGCTTGGAGTCGCATATAACCGATTCGCATTCGCTTGTATCTCTGTCTTTGGGCGTAGCCTCTCCAGAACTTTTGGACGATTATAGCAGCGGCACGCATACGCAAAAATCTTCTCCTGTAAACCCAACCGCGAATATTACGTTGAAGGATCAAAATTTTTCGAGTGAGAACTCGATCTCGCTCTTGTTCTAAGAAAAGGTCGTGTGCATCCTTCAAAAATACTTTGGTGTGCCCCAGCTGGTAGTCAGACCTGCCTAACACGGCATGGCAAATTTTTGATGTTGCGCTTTGGCAGTCAGTCTGAAAAATTTAATTTAATATCAAGTTGTTAATTTAAAAATTTTAATTCTCCAATAATTAACACATCACCAAAAATTCTAAAAAAAAGAATAGCTAACCTTGTGCGCAGGAGGTATGCCGGGAATGAGAAATCTGTACCTCTCGACAAATTCTGGGAAAGCATGTCGAATAGGATATCCTGCTCTACGTATTCTAATGGTTTCCATCATTCCTGAGTATCTCAGTTGACGACAACAAAGTCCTCTATCGAACATCTGAAAGGTTCCGATTGAACGTATTGTCAAATAAGATATTGATAAGCAATGAGTACATCTTTTAAAAATTTCTATGGCATTTGTATTTAACCATTGACATGACCTACCATTGGCTTCTTATATTCATTAGGTTTAATGCATCTGATAAAAAATGGCTGGCAACTACAGAGGGTCCTCATCAAAGAATCCAAAGATTTTTTAAATTGAGTAGACAACGTTGGAGCTCTCTTTCTAGTTTCGGAACCCATACCAATATCCTCAACAAAGCAGACTTGAAGAAACTTGTTGGAAGAGATGTGAATCAGCTGTAGTAAGTCTGCACTAAATGTGTCTCTGTTCTTTTCTAGAAAACTCCTGGTGTCGTAAAAAACAACCCCGGCAAAATGATTTAAACCAAAAGAGGTGTTGATGTCTGATTTTGGTTTGAGATAATTTCGATGGGTTCCATGAGTTTTGTGAATTTTTGCCAACATTGTCTGGTCCGTCCCCTAAGATATTATTAATAATTAGAATAGGAAACTTCTCAAATAAAATTATGGTTTTATTTTAGTGCGATCCTTACTTTTGGAAATTTTGATTCTTCATCGATTAAAGCCATTATATTTAATTGCTTAATTGCTATTAGATCCAAAGCGTCTTGATTATCAACAAATTCAATATGTTGCCAATTGATTCCTTCGTGATTGTACTCCTCTTGCTCCAACTTGAAAATGTGTTGAACAAAAAATTGTTGAAGATTCTCGTTCGCGTAGTTTATGCAAAATTGCTCAAAGCTATTGTGCTTGAAATTCTCGAAGCCGAATATGTCTAGTACGCCAATAGCACTGCGAGATGTATTTTTTGGTCTGAAGATGGCTTCGTTGATTTTTTTTACTATGTGTATGAACAGTCGTCCATAGATACCTTTAACGAATGCATCTCGGATATCTACAGATTGTTCTCTTGAAAGAGTTGATACCTAATATCAAAAGACGATTAAGTTATGTTTCTGATGCTCATTATTAAAGGTAAATTTCATATAAAAAAGATAAATAAGAAAAATAAATGTATTTAATATTTACCACTGTCTCACCATGCGCGAAAATTGTCCGCCTCGTCAGAGCATCTATTAAAGATTGAACTGGCACACCTAATAATTGAGCTACCCTTTTCACGTTTGTTTGCTCAGGAATTTCTGTTGCGTCTAAATTATCTAAAAAATAAGCAAATTGATTAGCTTCAACTTCCCCGGTTCGAATTGCACATACGGTTTTAATTGAATAATAATTGGTACATTTATCAACTTACCAACAACAGTAGCTCTATATTTAACATTTCCTATGTGCAGTAGAGCTGCTAATAATTTCAAAATTTCCCATATTTCAGAATCCGTAAATAACAACACTTTCATCGCAGATCTAATATCTGCAAATTCAGCGGCATCATCCCGACCTTCACATGTTATGCTACCTCCCTGAAAATAAATTAATATTAAAATTATTTCCAGACAAAAAAAAATTATTTTTTGATGAACAATATAGTTTTAAAATATTTTAGACCTAGTACTATTGGAATACATTCTCAGATTTAATGATTATTTTTTAATTGATGTCTCAACTTACCCCTATCAAGTACCTATACGATGATGCATCCTCTAATTCAAGTCTCTGTTTCTCCTCTTTCGAGAGACCGGCCAACATGCAATAAAATACGTGGTAATTTCTTTCATCCATGCTTTGAGATACTATTCGTGATTTTTCAAGAAGATACTGCTCTATTTTAGCTCCTTCTATCACACCTTGATCATTAAAGTGTATATCTATGTATTTTCCAAATCGAGACGAATTATCGTTTCTAACTGTTTTTGCATTACCGAACGCTGTAAAAATAATGATTATGGCACATATTAGTTATTAATTAACCGAAATGTTTATAAGAGTAATTTAGCCTTATTTCAATTAAGCCGTATTTAAAACATTCAATTTTATCAAGAATAGTAATTTATATATTCCGTACCTTCGAGAATAGGATTGGCTTCTAAAATTTGTTGCTCTATCCAAGAATGCTTCCCACTGATGGCTGCTAAATATTGTAAAATCAATTTTGTGCTCTCAGTTTTTCCTGCTCCACTTTCACCACTGAAATATTCATGAAGGTTTTAGATTAATTTTAAATTCCAAGAAATATATCATGCATTAACTTATTCTGTACATATCTATCCTTAAGAAATATTCAATTCATGATTCAATATCAATCGAAATATGTATAATTAAAAGAACTTCTAAATTACCTAATTACAATACACTGGTCCTGACCATAACGATTCATATGAGCATAACTGTTGTCGCCTATTGCAAAAATGTGCGGTGGCAGTTCGCCAATTTTTCGATCTTTGTAAAGCTTTATTTGTTCGGCAGTGTAAATTGGCAATATTTGATAGGGATTGACTGCTACCAATATGGAACCAGTGTATGTCTGCAAATTGAAATAAGTTTTACCAAATTAGAAATGAACCGGTTGCATTAATATATCACAACAAAAATGATAGATTTTTAAATCCTTACGTAGATGAGATTCTCATTGTATCGAATAAGTAAATTTCTTAAAATCCCAGCCTCATGGAGGTCTCCCAAACTGATCATATCTTCCACACCCTGCACCGATGTAGCGTGCATGGCTTTTATACGTCTTTCTGGAGTGAGCCATTGTTCCTATAAATATAAAATTAATTAATTAGTATAACGGTTGGAGAAACTTCATGTAAGCAAACTTACCTTATTGTCGTCGTCTTTTACTTGAATCCTCCTGCCTTCTGCAGAGACTACACGTGCACCAATCGCCACATCAAATTCCCTGCCTGAGATGGGTTCGATCCATATGTAATCGCCCTGAAATTCATTTTTAGAATTATTTATTGTAAATATAATAAATAGAAAAAAAAATTTTAAATCAGTTAGATATTTTTTCGTTCTGTATAGCTATTCATTTTTTAAATATGTAAAAAATTTTTCGGGAAAAGTAATTTCTCTGAAAATAAATTAAATGAGATTTCGAGAGGGATCTTTATAAAAAGAATAAAATCTTTCTTCTCGATATAAGCAACTCAACTCGGACATGCTAGTCATGACATTAGTGATCTTTGAATAAAAAGTAAATAAAAAAATCTTGATCATAGCATTGATGATTATAATTATGATAATTATCACGTATGTCTGTTGATGCAGTGCCGCATCAAGTTTTTTTTTGACATTGTGAACTGGTCCCCCTTCAGGCCTCTTTTCATGAGATAAAGGACTTGCTGTCTGTGTGTTTTTTTTTTCGATCAGTGGTGCAATTTTGACCTCAAAAGGATGTTAGGCCACAACTAGTATTTCACAAATATGGTTACTGGTACTTCATTACGGCACTGCCTGCCATCCTCTGAACAGTTATTCGCTTGCACGTGGCTGTCATATTTAGCATTCCTAAGTCCGATGTTGTATTTTTTATAAAAAGGATTTTTCTAGGACGATTCAAATCCGGATCATTTTTTTTAAATCAACCAATATATGTAATAATAAAATAGATTTTTAGATTAAATAAAAATAAGGAAACTATATACCGTGACAAGTTTTTATCGTTTTTGAAGGTATTACTTGCAATTATAAAGAAGAAAACTGTAACATAAATAAGAAAAACGTTGATTCAGAAAATGAAGTCATGGCCATTTTTTAATCTCACTTTTTAGAAGCAATTCTAATTTTTATATTTCATATTCTGTCATAGGGAAATATGAGAAAAGGGTACATATTATTTATTCCAGAATCGTTTAGAGAGTTATTTTCTTATTCTGAATGACTTTTTTTGCGGTTACTTTATAACATCCTGATACTTATTCATAAAACAAATTCTCAATGAGCATAACGGTATCAACATTCTGGTAGTTGCGTATATATGTGTCAGTAAAATGTATATATGCATAAGCTACTGACATAATTTTTGATATCGTGAGTGGGACATACTAAACTTAACGTAAGAATGGAAATGATGCACTTTTATGTCTGTAAAATAAAGTGTTCTATTTTCAGAAACGTGTGTTTATTTTGTAATTTTTAAGTACTCTTATTTTATACTGTTTTAATGATTCAAGCTATTATACCATATAGTGTTATTTAGCAAACCAACTTTCACCTTCAGCCTTTTGCTCAAAAGAAACATTCCTTCTATAAATCCTATTTTGCCAACCACGGTCTTAAATTATATAAAAATGTTGAAAGGCATTTGCAAACATAATAGGATATGAAAGGTTTTCCACGAACTCACATTTTACAACTATTATCATAAAATTTTTAAATTTAAATCGATAAATAGAAAAATTAGGATACATTTATCTATACAACAATATTAATCGGCTATATTATATTATTAGTCGTAGAGTTTCATTTTTAATATAATATTTCGAAACGAATCAATATAATCGAATTCTAATAAAATTTTTCGGAAACGAAAAGATTGAAATGATAAACGCGGGGCCCTTAATGTGCACCATGAAAGAGCGGAAGACCTCTTCCGATGTTCCGGTAAGTGAACAATTAGGGCGTAAAATAAAAGGTGCGTATATGTACACAAGTAGCTAAACATGTGTCTGTATCATTCTAGGCAACGCACTTATTACAGTTAGTTATTAAATCAAAATAACTGCGTTGAATTATTACTAAAAAGGAATGTTACTTTTAGTTCCTCATCATACTTTAAACACATTTCAAGAATTTTTCCTGAATTTAACGAATTCATTCAGTACTTGTGAAATTCCTGAAGTTAAATATTCCCGAAATTGAAAAATCCCATTAAAAATTAAATTAAACAAAAATAGGAATTGGAAATGTCGGAAAATTCAATTTCGGGAATTTTCAATTTCAAGAATATTTAACTTCATGGCGGTGAAGACTATAAGTTTTTAAATTATTTAATACAACATACCCGAGTAACGATGACCATCTCTCAAGTCTGGCGGTTACCGGCCTGCTATCTGCAACAGAGAATTCGAAACATGTATGAATAGATAAATATATTACAACAATGATAACTTACACTTGTTGATCTAAGTATTTCTTACATATCAGATTAGATTCAGATTTCGCTTTGAGCAAGTACAAAAATAAACTTGTCAGTTTCTGTGACTTAATTTAAAGATTGCTTAATGTATTAGAAATTAAAATCACTGATTCTGTAAACTCTATAAAATATTGTTAAATTCTACAGAAGTTATTCGAAAAAATCCTTATTGTAACACAAAACTCTTCTAAAATTAATGGCGTTGGACCCAATTGTTAAGCTCAAAATTCCATTCTCCACTTTATTCAACGAAAATTATAAATAAATATTTTTTCACTCTGCAGCGCTAATCTTTTTTTAAATATAAGACTGCATACAGAGCGAAAAAATATTTAATTTCGATACTTTTTGCAAAAAACGAAGAATTAAAAATCTATCTTAAAAATTCAATATTTTCATTTATGACTGAAAAATTCTGAACGTTCAAATGAACGAATTTTTACATTAATAATTGTATTACAAACTAGAAACATTTTTAAAATATTGAATCATTTACATTGAAAATAATTCTGTATAAAAGAAACTTGTAATTCTATGTTATTTTTAGTCGGAAAATATTTCTTAATAAAATAGAATTAGGAAAAAATATTTCGTTCATTTCAACGTTCAAAACTTTTGGTATATAATATTTTAATTTTACTTAAATATTTGAATTAGATATTTTCTCGCTCTGTATGCATAATTCTAGTTAAAAATTGATTAATTCCACACAGGGAAAAAATTCAAAATTTAATATTTATCGAGTAAAATGAAGAAATCGAATTTTTAGATTAGAACTTGGACAAAAAGATGTTGTTTCCTCTTTTTCTCTAGAATTATGCTTATGCAATTAGCTTCCACCTGAAGCTAAAAAAAGTGTAATTTTTCTATTTTGCGAAACGGACTTTATACACGACCTTGGCTGAAAAGAAACATACGTGACATTCACTGATAGGAAAGAAGCGCATGCAATATTGCAATAAAACATGAAGATGAAGACTTTCTTCTGGCAGACAGACAATTGATTAATAGTATCTGGTGTGCAATCAAAATCATTCCGAGGTGAATTTCTAACGCGGATGATGCGAGTGATGTTCGAGTCTATCTAGAAAAATCCAAGAGTACGACGGTAATATCTGGTCAATCACCGTTACGTTCTCAAAGTGGGTTACATAGCTTGTGCTACCAACCTCCGGCCTCGAGAAAAGAACCTCGAGACGCTGACATCCTCGTCAGATCTGAAAACAGTCTTTCTTTTCTCTTTCTCTTCAGTCTCTGCTTATATCTATTTCACATTCCCAGATCATCTTCACAATCGATTTGCCAGAATGCGAATCTAAGCACGTTATCCTTTCTGATGTCCCACTTTGATTTCTCAAGGATATTGAACCCAATTATTGTCCTTAAAATTCTGAACGTTCAAATCAGCTGAATTTTTTATTGATTGCTTTTGAAACTAGAAACAATATGCTAAAATATTGGATCTCTCACACTGAATATAAGAGAATATAAAAGAAGCTAAAAATGTCTATTGGGGAGAAACTGATAAAAATGAATATAGTTAATATACCATGTTTACTTATTATGAAATGCTACTCTAAAAACTAGTCTAAAAACCTCACTTTCTTTTTATGTTCCTGCTTACTCTTCATGACCTGATTAAATGGTAGTAGGAAACATGTATGCAAAAAGAGCAAAATTGTTACCAACATACTTATATAATATACCTGAATTTTAATTCCGTAGAGAAAAGTATTTAAACAATTATCAGAATCTCATTAATATCTGGAATTAGAGACGGTGCAGCGAGTATTTAGTATAAATAATGTTCAGATTATATGCAAAGGTTTACTCAATTTCATCCTCTGCAAGACCTGTTCCGGTTGTTAAAGACAAATGATTTTAGGCTTGACATTATAAGGACTATCGTTTCACAGGTAATGAGGACATCACTTAACGATCATTTTTCTCAAGAGTGATCAAGCATAAAAACTTAAAGAAGAAAGTCCCACATTCTCAATTTACTTTTATTGTTAGTTGAGATTTCCGATTTCATTCTTAGAATATCATTTTAATGCTCAAAGCATACTTTAGCAAAAAAGGTCCATTAATTCATAATAACAAGAATAATAATAGATAAAATGGAACTTGAACTGGTGAAAGAAGCTAATAACTTCTAAATAGCTTTTGGTATATTAAAAAATGTGCGATCGATTCTAGATGTGAGTTATCAGAATTATTCATCAGTTATCCTGCAATATCAAAAATTATGTCATGAAAACGTGAAATTTCACAGTTCAAATGATCTTGATCGACTCGCTTTCATCATTGATATTCACGACACCCATACAAATTTCTACCCAGCGTCGTCTTTTCCCATTTAATATTCAGAATCCCACGTAGACTTTGTTCACGAACTTGAGCTTGAACGTGAGCTAGAATCGCATGGTCATTGACTTTGAAAAAATCTAACGACTGTGGTTTATAGTGGCAGCACTATTATGTTATATATATATCTGGAATAGTGGAGACTTCAACAGGTGATCAAACAACGCCGAGTGTCCTAGTCAAGTTTATGTGCCAGAAGTTATAAATTTTCATATGAACGATATACTTTCTCTCAATTTTTTCGTCCTAGTTTATTATCTTTTTATTTTGTTTCCAGTTTAAAATGCAATCAATACAAAAATTCGTTCAAAACTTCAATTTTTTAACGTCATACATCTAAATGCAACTTTTGGTTCTAATATCAAAATTTCTTCATTTTACTCAACAAATATTAAATTTGGAATTTTTTCCCTCTGCAGAATGAATCCATTTTTAACTAGAATTATGCGTAAAGAGCGAGAAAATATTTGTATTTGTAATTACAAAAAGTTTTTAAATATTGATTAATTTACATTGAAAATAATAACGAATTAAATAAACTTGTAATCCTGATTGTTATTTTTAGTTGGCACAATATTTCTGGATAAAGTATAATTTAAAAAAATATTTCGTTCATTTGAACGTTCGAAACTTTATTCACATCAAATAGAATGGAAGTTACATATTTTTTCTCTCTGTATGCAGTCTTATATTTGAAGAAAGATTAGTGCTACAGAGCGAAAAAATATTTTTCTATAATTTTCGTTGAGCAAAATGGATAAATAGAATTTTGAGGTAGAATTTGAGTCCCACATCCTTAATATTAAAAATTGGAAACTTCACTAATAATACAAAACTGTTTCCGCATCGTGCATCAACGATTCTAAAATACGTTGTTCCGTTACGTCCCCTAGTGTAATATAAGCGAAACGTAGGTAATCTCACTTAAATCTATGAATCCACCCCCGCATGTTTCGAATCATACATGCGTTGGGTCGTAAAACCTGGGTACTCGTTTGACAGGATTCCAAACGTGCCCAGAATATTCATGTACCGATATGTCGTAGCCCTTTGCATTCAAATTGAATGATGTTTTCCATTTAAAATACATAATTTTATCCCATGGTGCATGAATTAGTTGTTGGAAGCCAGTATAATAAGCAAGGTCACTGACATTGAAGTGAATATGTTTAAAAAAGTCATAAAGACATTAGTATTATTTGAAAAAATACTCTGTACTTAAAATATTCTGATTCTCAATAATTCTTTAAAAGTATAAAGTATTTTCATTTATATACAACGACTAAATATTTTTTTTGATCAAATGGGCCTATTAAGAGAACAATAAACTGTTTTACAGAGTTGCGAAATCAACAGAAACTATTTCTCGGAATACATATTTCGAAACCAATAGCAACTTCTCATCCGGAAAGTGTTAAAGTGATGACACGGAAGAAAATACAGCACAATATCAACCAATCTACGTGAATCCTTTTATATTTTTTTATGTATTAGAAGTTTTGAAAGTTCAAAATGAAAGAAATATTTTTCCCCGATTTTATTTTATTCAGAAATATTGTTCCAACTAAAAATAACAATAAACATTACAAGTATTTTCATATTTAGAATTATTCTCAATAGAAGTAAATCAATATTTGAAAATTGTTTCTAGTTTAAAATACAAGCAATACATACATTCATTCACCTATTTCCTTTCCTCTTTAATTAAGATTACCTCACATCCTTTACAATCCACTTTCATCTTTTTAAAGCTTACCTCCCCCTATAATCAATGATTATAGGGGGAATTCGAATTTAATCGATAATAGCCGTTGTTGTATAGAAATTTCTATAGAAATATACGAAGTAGACGTTATCTTTTGAGTTGCTCAAAGAAAGTTACTGCAAAATGAGCAAACAGGAAAAAAGTATTTACCAATTAATGCACATTTAATCAGACAAGTTCGAAATGAGGACAATCTTTAATTTTCTCTCGAAAACGAGTACTGAATATGAGAAGGCTTTTTTTGCTTTTGCGAAAATGTCAGTTGTTTACAAAGTTCAAAAAAACAATTAAATATAATCTATTTTCGGAATCACAAAATTTAAAGGGTCCAGATTCATTCAGATGCCTTTTAAATTCTGATCTCTGTAATTAATAAAGAAAGAAACCTAAGCAAATAATTCAAATTTGCATTTTAGCCTCTATGACCTTGACACACCCCGTCATCTATAAAAAGATGTCACGTTCTACTTCTACGTTTATGTAATCTATCTCTTATCAAACGAATTTGACTAAATAAAAATTCTACGAGGTAATTGTTGTCTAACAATTTAACCGACATTGGTAGTTCTCGACTTCAATGAGACCAATAACTTCAGGAAAAGGAAGGACAAGAACTGAAAGATACAGCCGGTTGTTTCGCTCTTCCGCCAATCCAGTGACTTTCTACTGATACCTTATTTGTATTATTACAAAGCTACGTTCTCTACCAAACTTGAATAAATTAAAATGCATCCAAATTGACGGTTTCAGAACCATGAAGAAACGTTTACCACGTTTACCATAACTTGCCTTCCTGCCTGCAAAACATCTATTTAGACCAGTTGAAACGACTCTGAAGTCGTAAAAGTGTGGAAGGTACGAGAACAAACAGGAGATTTTTCTCTACCTATTTACCGGTTTCTTGTCCAGGCATTTGCTCCAAATCGCTATACCTGGTACCAAGTGCAACTTGCTGTCGCCTCATATGAGAGCCTTCACATTTGTTAGTCTGCACTAATCTTGACCAGTCAAGACGAAGACATGCAATAGCGAAGCCAAATACACTCATACAGTGCCACAAGTACATATCTCGTGACACTCTGGCGTTAATCCGGTATATAAACCCTCACCTAATTAAATTAGAAATAGCTAGTTTTATATACAAACTATCAATATAACTTGAAGAAAGTAGCATATAATTTATAATATACCTCGATGCGAGTGACGAGAGGGACACGAGGACGACAATCTACTATGTGTACCTTCGCTCCATTAAAACACTTCACTGCACTTTAGAAAACACTTCTCGAAGTCCGAAGTTCTTCATGGCTTTGGGACAATATCCTATAAAAATTGCACACTCCGTTGACTCCGTTTCTGACAAAGAGGAAGCGACTTTAAATACCGTCAACGAAAACAGTGAAGAACCGAGAACTGGGAAAAAATCACACTTTGAACGAAGTTGATGCCACGGACCGGCACCTTAACGAGTTCATTCGGTGGCTTTCGGCTCAGGTCGGACGCGCCAGGTGGAAAAAGAGGTGGGAAAAAAGTCGACGTCGGCACTTATTGCTGGAACTTGAATTTTAATTCACCTGACTTTGCCTCTCTGATAGTAGGGTTTATCCGCCACGCGAATACGAACAGGAGGATTATAGAGCATCGACTGAATGGAACATGATAGAATGCATTCAGTACCGGACTTCACTGTAACTGCTTCTCCCACAGGTATATAATCATTAAACCACGGATAACGGCAGGACGGCAGCTGTAGGATCGTCGTCACGCGTATAGTGCCAGGTGATGCACTGTTTACAGGTACACACTCGACTCGACTACCTGTTGCTCTTTTGAATCTCTCTGTTCTCTAAAGAGTTTAAATTGATAACTATTCCGTTGTTACCTGCGCGCTCCCTGCGCTGGAAGGTAAAGTTGGTAACTACAGGTCTAAACTTGTACCTGCGTTGGAAGGTCGTTACCTGCTCTACCACCGCTACCAGAAGTAACATTATATTTTAATTATATACTATACATATAGTTAGTTCATATCATAGATCAGTAAACTAATAAAGTCAATATCACCTTTCTTTAATCGTTGAATTTTACTCGAAAATTATATGCCGTTATCAAAAAATAAGTACATATTTCTTCAAATTTGAAAGTTCGCGCCGTTGCTGTGAATAGCCAATGAGCGCAGCGAATTTCAAAAAATGATGACCATACTTTTGGAGCGCACTTTTTTGGAGCACGGTTAATATTTGTTTATTTATCGTTTATACGGTTTATACCATACACAATTATATACAATTGAGAAATATATCAGTTTCTAATAGAATTAGAAATTGTGATCAATATAGATAATTAATCAAGCAATAGTCACATAAAAAAGGAGGAAAAACAAAAAAAAACAGTGAGTTGATTCCGTTAATTCATTTACAATTTGATCAATTTTTAGGATTTTGATATAATACGAATAGTGTTTTTATTTTAATCTTAAACTTTTATTTTAACTAAATTATTTTAAATTCTGTTAACTTTATGTGTTACATCTCTCGTTTTCATTAAAAAAAAAAACGGTTGGGCTGATTCTAACCTTAAAATTCAATTTTTTCAAATTGATCATTTTACCCATTTTACTTAAAAAAATGAAAAGATACAATTCAAAATCCAGAAAAGATTGAATTTAATACCCTTATTAATTATTTTAGTGAGTAATGAAAAAAAGATAATAATGGATATTTACGAAGCGTTGGTTCACCTGCAATATCCAAAGATAACACTCGTAAATCTGAAAGATGTTGAATCTGAAATTTTATCTGGAGAAAACCGTGTCTATTTATTGTCGTGGCTTCTACAGCAAAATCCTAAATTTACTTTTCCACTTTTAAGTAAGCTGAAAGGTCCGGCATTAGAAGGTATTTACAAAATTTTTCTAGGTATGAAGAAAATTATTAAATAAATAAAAAATATGAGTAAATGTGAGTCGTTTGGTAAAACGCATTTTGTATTTCTTTCAGAGGAGCTGTTCAAATACTATTCTCAGATTGGTATTTGCAAAGAGAAAGAAAAACTCTTTGTAAGTTTCTATATTTTAGACTATTAAACCGCAATCTCAACTAATTTAAAGATAAAGATATTATTGAAGATATTTACTTCTAGGGTACCTGCTCTTTTAAAAATCAGCTTAGTACTCTTAAATTGCTATTGCTTTTCATGAAGAACATCAATGGAAATCATAGGACGGAAGAAGAAACTGATAAAGCGAATATTAATGATATTTTGCAAGTATGTTAATAAACATTTATTCCGTTTTACAATAAATTTAATCTTTGAATGTACTTTAAATTAGCATTTTTTTCTAACAGGAGTATTTTGAGAATCCCGTAAACATCCTTCCTGCGGATTTTACTATCAGTACAAAATTATCTCAGGCAGAAACAATTAAATATATTGAAGAGACCAGGAAAAGCGCAGACGACATCAGGACGATGATTTCTGAATCAAATGATCAATTACTCGAAAGTAAATCGGAATCATCCACCGAGGTATTTTTCTATTTAATCACTTAGTTGTGCTTAATTGGAAATCTCTAAACATAATAAATTTTCAGGAAAAACTTCAGAGCATCCAAGATGTGAAGAATGAAAAATATAAGCCAAGCTTGGAAAAATTTACTGAATCGTTCATGAATCTCGAAAATGGACCAAACACACAACGTCCTCTGCAAAATTCATTCCAGATGAACGACATTATCTCTAGCATGGAATCTAATTTCTCATCTATCAAACAGGTTCGCATCTCCGAACGTATTATTTGAAATTTTGCTGCCAAATGGAAGAGAAGTTGATTTTTTTTGTATTTCAGGCATTAAGTTGCAAAGACGATATTCTAAAGTTGTCCATTCAAACCGAGTTGCAAACATTCGATGCACCTCTGACTGAAGCAATAGACGATAGTATATTTTTGCTCCAACGAGTCTCTAATGTGCAAGCTGAAGAAAACGATTTTTAATATTATATACATACAAATATATAATGTTCTCAAAGACTGTCTGATAAAGATGTCTTCACAAAGACGTCTGTAATGTTATTAAATTATTTTATCTCGTTTTGTATTTAGGTAAAAATAAAATTATATTTTGCAGGAAAATGATTATAGATCCTAATTTCGAACCACGAGACACGATTTCTGTGTTTTATTGATTTATTAAAGAAACAATAAGTAAAAATTCATTTTAGTAAATATAATTTACGATCGTGGACGTTCCTTCTTCTCTTTGTAGAGAGCCAACAAGGAAACGTTTGCTACCTTGACGACCTTGAATCTGACTCCGGGAATATCTCCTACGGCGTGACCTTTCCTACCAAATCCGGCAACCAAAACTTCGTCGTTTTCCTCGATATTGTTGAGACAACCGTCCCGAGGTACGAATGCAGTGATCTTCTTTCCATTCTTGATCAACTGCACTCTCACACACTTTCGAATAGCGGAATTAGGCTGTTTGGCTTCAACACCCCTGCAAAAAAAGGAAAATTTTGATTACTGAATGTGAATGTTGGCTCAGGTTTTCAATTTCAAATGTTTCCTAATTTATTATGAGAAATGGGATGCTTACACTTTTTCCAGAACAATTCCTTTTGCGTGGGAAGCACCTCCGAAGGGATTGGCCTTCCATCTAGTTCCAAGATGAGCCTTTTTGTAGTCTTTATCGTTCCAACGTTGCTCACGTCTGTGATTAACATGCTTTCGAGCAGTACGAAGACCTCGAGGTTTACCTAAAAAGAAAATAGAGTTTTAGTATATTAAATTCTGTGCATCCAATTTATAAACTGATTAAATATCTTAAGGGTGCTGGAGACAAATTCTAATCTCAAAATTCGATTTCTTCATTTTACTCGATAAATATTAAATTTGGAATTCTTTCCCTCTGCTGAATTAACCAATTTTTAACTAGAATTATGCATACAGAGCGAAAATACAAATAAAATAGCAACAATTGTCGTTGTGGTTACAAGGAATAACTCAATTAACTTTAAAAAGCTACTCAGTTTGAAATCATTTTAAATACTAATTATGAAAATTGAATGCGAAAGGAATAGAAGCAAAAAAAGCGAGCACCTAACCTCAATTTCGACCGATGCTGAAATATTACATTAAAAAGGAGAAAAATGTCCTCAAAAGTGCAGATTTTCAAAGCCGTAACTTATACTCTTAAGAAAACTGAATGTTCAACAATTTATATTTTTAAGAAATAAAATTTAAAACATATTCAAAGTGAACACGTGTTTCTGTAGAAACTTTTCCTTCGACAATTGAAGCACTTAAATACTCAATTTATTACCCGAAGGTGCATTTAAATGTAGTTTGCAATATTTTTTAGCAAAATAGATTGCATTTTGAATAATTATAACTAAATATTGCTAAATAAATGATAAAAATAAACAGTCCGCACTTACCCATCTTGGCTTTTACAGGCTAAAAAGGGCGAAAAGACATGAGGTTATTGGGGTACACTCGAAATTGTCGGAACACCAATCACAGATCATTTTTAAGAAGAAAATATATGAACTGAACTGTGATTGGAGTTTCGGCCATTTTAACTACCCAGATATGGTAGGGACCTTCTTTATCCGGTTTTATCCAGAAATTATATAACCTCACATACCGCCATGTGTGCCACTTGACAGTTCTGTCAGCTTCAGCTGTCAGTTCATAAAGATTATTTATTTTTTGGTAAATAATATTTAAAATCATGTAAGGAATTCTCTTTTTTCACCTATAGTACCTTTTTTATATTTTACCCAACTCAGCTCTATAGAGAAGAAATGATAAGAAATAAACAAATATATAAGGAAATGCGATACATATTGTAATTGTTTTTATCTAAAAGCTGTTTGGCATTTTTGACAGTTTACTGCAATAATAAAAGTAAATGAAATAAGTACCGTTAACTAAATAATATACACAAAAAAATAATATTTCATTTTCTGCATGTTGGATAGAACTTTACGACAAAAATGCAACGAGCAGTAGATTTACATGATTTTGCTCATAACTGTTGGAAGGATGTTTTTTTGGAAATTCATGAAGCTGCAGTTTACATAGATCATGCAGCAGCTGAATGTCTTCATTGGTATACAGGCGATAAAGCACATTTAACTTTAAAAAATGCTGGTGCAATTTCCGTTCACGAATTATCTTTATTCAATTTACAGGTAGTTAGAAATTTCTTTCTTTTGAAGCATAAATTTCGAATTTTTATCTGCATCTATAGATAATAAATAAAATTATGTATTTTGCAGTATGTTAAAGCAAAAGGAATAAAAAAAGCGGTAGTTATTTCGACTTCCGCAGAATCATCATTTTACAAACAGACTCTAAAAACTATATTGGAAAAGAATAGTTTTTCTAGCTGTATCGTAATATGTGCTGTGCACTCGAGTATATTAAATTATAATTCAATTTTGCCACTCGAGGATGAAATAAATCAAGATGAATCTAAGCAGCAGGCGTTTAATTGGGTTGATGACAAATTCGAGACGCTGGTAATGTAAAATCGGCCAGTCTTAAGGGCGTTAGACCCAAATGTTAAGCTCAAAATTCAATTCTCTATTTTATTCAACGATAATTATAGATAAATATTTTGTCGCTCTGTAGCGCCAATCTTTTATCAAATACAAGACTGTATACAGAGCGAAAAAATATTTAATTTCGATACTTTTTGCATAAAAGGAAGAATTCAAATTCAATTCATATCTTCATTTTACTTAAAAAATATTTCAATTAGATATTTTGTTGCTCTGTACGCATAATTCTAATTAAAAATTTATTAATTCTACAGAAGGGAAACATTCAAAATTTAATATTTCTTGAGTAAAATGAAGAAATCGAATTTTTAGATTAAAACTTGGCTCCAACACCCTTAAAAATAAAGTGCTAAAAGGTTAAAAAAAATTATAATTACTATACTTTTATATAAATATATATTTTTTTGTTGACAGATTGATGATATGACCATGAAGATAATTTTTAGACCAATCTTCACTGCTTCTCTGAATGAAAATATATTCGTGACTCCCCCTTTTGGAAATGTTATGTCCCCTATTGACAACAACTTTGTTTTGGAGAATGAAGTGAATATAGATTTTTTCGTTAGCTCGATGCACAGTCTTTTAACTAATTTAAATGTTAAAGAGGATATTTATTCATTGGGTAGGCTCAGTGATGTGATAGCCGATAAGCTGACAAATTTACCAGCTGCGATCAGTAGGCGTAAGGTAGGAACTAGTTTTCACTGTTCTGCCCCGATGAATAGGTTCGTTTTAAATTATCTTTGAAATTTTTTACAGCACATGCTTGAACAAGGAAGTGTATCTCTAATTTTACTAGACAGATCACTCGACTTATGTACACCAAGCACGTATAATACCGAATCTACTTTGGGAAGGATCCTCTGCACTTTACCTCATTTAAATCATCATGGCAATGACGTTGCTGTTAATATGTCTCCTCTTTGCCCTGGTGCAGAGGTAATATTTAATATTTATCTAATGTACTTTAATTTGATTTAATAATACATCTTTTTGCTTCAGGAATGTTTGTCCTCATTGATGGTGCCAGGCTGTCTAGCAACGAGCGATACCAATTTGTTTAATTTGTTACTCAACAAGAAACAAAAAGATTTGCTCTTAGCATTTAACAAGATCCTGGTGGAATTGAGTACAATACGTGAAAGCCCAGTAAAAAGTAAATTAGCCATCAGAGTTTCTGCTCATAGTTTGGAAAAATTAATTCACAAGATTCGAGATTCAGAGAGTATCGAATCTTTAGCACATTCGAGCAAAACACTTCAAGTAAATAAAAACTGAATATAAAAAAAAACTATTAAAACCGACTGGTTGATATTTTAATTAGTTTTTTTTCTACTTTTAGATAATTATCGCTGCTGTTCAAGCTCTTAAATCAAATAAAACAGCTCAATTGGATTTATTAGTAAGTCTAGAAAAATTGGTGCTTCAGAACTTGGCAGTTAGTCGAGATGCTTCTAGTATAGTTGCTCAGGTAATTTTGAGTTAATCACGTAGATATTATGATATAATTTAAATTTGAATTTCTTATTTTAAAAGTATTTTTCTACAAGTTATTACCTCCACTGTTTGTAGCTAAGCAATGTTATAAAATCTCGAATGTCCAGAGGATTGGACATGGAAAATTTACTCGTCCTCTTAATTTACGTTTACTCTCTCGCCGGAACCGAAATAAATTTTCCCACAATGCAAGAAGAGCAATTAAAAACGGCTTTGGCAGAAGCTATCTTTGAAGATATTGAAAAGTGTAATGATATAACGGCCACCGAGGAAATATCAGTTTATCATCAAACTTTAATACTCTTAGGTAATTCAATTACCGTCGAAATTTAGATACAAAAATTTGCTGTTATATTGTCATAATAACGGTTAATTTTATATTGTTCTTTACTCAGGTGTAACAGGCGAAGAAGAGACAAGAAAAGCTTCACAACAATTAGCAAGTCAGATTATGGAGTTGCTTCATGTAATATCAAATCAACGACGAAGTCTACAAAATTACAAGTAATTTAGTACTTTGTTATAAAAATAATTATTCAAATATGTAATTAAATTGATATTTTAAATGAATATCTTTTTTTATCAGACATGTTATAAGTAAATCGAATTATTTGGAAATTGCGAGAAGCATCGGACTTGTTGAGAGACTTGTAACGGATTTAACTGATCCCAATAAGCCGGAAATTCCTGACTTGCAGTGCAAAACCTCATCTTTGCTTTCTGCCGGTTTCAGGTAAGAAATGTAGCAAAAAGTATGCAAAATGTATTAAAACTGAATATGTATTAAATGTAGATATTAATACTTGCAGTCTCCTAACGAAAGGAAGATCTAAACATCCATCTGACAATCCATGGATAATAATTTACGTCATCGGAGGAATAACAGCAGAAGAAGCGAGAATCGTGCAAGAAAAAATTTCATTAAAGAAATCAACTTCTCCTAAAATAACCCTGGCAGGTTCCAGATTATTGAATCCTTTAGATGTATTAGATAAGATTCTTTTAAGCAACATAAATACAAATTTATATTAAAGAGTTGATCTTAATTTTAATGAATTCACAGTACAAAAGGTGCATTATTATTTACAGATCCATCAAGGATGCGTATCAATCCTTACCATCGAGTTTCTTTCAGTTATGAGAAACAAAATTAAAATAATTTACTAGCTGTTAGTCGAATTCCAATCTAGCTCTCCTTAGAATTCCATTTTTGTATCTGTAAAATAATAATAATAATAATAATAATAATAATAATAATATATCAAAAATAAAACTAAAGCAGTATCGATGCTTAAGAAATAATCCACTCACCACTTTGCGCGATTTTGTCTCCTCTATTCGAATCTTCCAAATTTCTCAAGAACTCCTGAAAGATGTGTAAAGATTTATTCATACTGGTTTTCTTATAGTCTCGTATTCTCCTCACGTCAACGGATTCCTCTTTTTGTCGGGCCAATTCCTTCGCATCATAAACGTCGACTTCGTCGAGAAGAGTTTGAATGGTAGGGACAGTATCTGGATTGAAATTATCCACTGTTTTTGGATTGAAAGGAACACAGACTTTGGTTGTTTTCGGATGAACACAATAAGGAGATTTCAGCAAATGATTTAAAGCCATTGAAACATGGATATCCAATCTGGGATATGAATATTGAATCATTATCTCTTCTATTAAATGTCTCGTGCGCCACTTTTTTGAACCCTAAAATACATTAGTAGAATCATAAATATTTGATACGTGATTAAAATATGAAAAAAAAAATTATTTGAATGTCGTACTGTTTGCAATTGTTGAGTATAATATTGCTCGAATGCTTCCCATCTGGCTTTACTCGTTGTGTGTTTTTGTAAGAGTGCTTTCACCTCTGCTCGAAGATCCTCCTCAGTATGAACAATTTCTAGGAATTTGTTAATATTTTCATCAGTCCCCAGCATATTTTGCTCCTCGACACACATTGGAACGAATATTGGTCTTATAATTTCCAATGCTCGTCTGAAAATGGAAAGGGAATAGAAAATGTTACTGTCTTATTCGTTGCGTTCCCAAATTAGATGTCATCATTACTTTATAAAACATAAATTGTATTAATTACTCGACAGAATGATGAAACTTTTGAGGCAATTTTACTTTCTTCTTCGTGAAAGCTCCACCTCTTATTAATTGTAAGTATTCAGCAACTGCACTTCGAGCAGATGCGTTTAAATTTCTAGCTTTCTTGTCGCAAACCCAACAATGAATTCCTCTTCTTCCAGAAAATACCCAGAGAATATGGCGAAATCCAAAATCATCTATAAAAAGCAGATATTCACACTCATTATTAAGTATAAAATTTGTATTTAATCATGCAAATTTACCTCTCAATGCTATGTCTATTATTTTGCAAGCTATCGCCATGTATTTCCAACATTTGCCACAGATATCAGTCCCGGAGCAACAAGTCCTCACCTCATCGTAATCAGTCATATCGATATCAAATACCAGTTCTTTTTCGATGGGAAAGAACTTTGTTTCGTATCTGTGCTCTGTTGGCCTAAAAATATAATACAAGCCTATAAAAACGTAAGAACTTTACTATTCGAATATTAAAATATTTTAATTTTAATGACTGATTTTTTATGAAGAATTTTACAGAAAATCTTAAAACATGAAAAAACACTTACGGAACGTTGTAAACAGCTCCGATGTCAATTTTGTGGGGATTAAGCCTTTTCATTTCAGTCATGAGTTGATTTAAGTTTTTAAACGCCTGAAATCTAATGTAAACATCGTCTTGAACAGTGAATGAGAATTCTCTACGCGAAAAGAGATTTCCTGAAATAAAAATCAATTGTGAAATTCAAGTTCGAATATATTAATTGTTAAGGCAAATGTAATTCACATTTCGCATATGAAAAATATTAAAATTATTGTCTTTGTGAATCCTATAAAGCAATTAGACTCAGGATCTAACCTGCTCCAAACAAAAAATACTAAGCCCTAATAAACTAAAGAAAAGAAGGAAAATTTATGCATATTTACCATTGCCGTAACTTAACCATCGATAGTAATCATTGTACGGAAAAAGCCGCTGGTAATAAACCCTCAAAAGATCCGGTAAATTATTTTGTGCTGCCATTTCGCCTTTGAGCTTTGCTTTCATGCGTCTTCAACAGTTCAACGCGGGAAAACGGATTCAAGGCAACAGCTGTAATAAAAAACATTGATCACTCCATTCCTCTAGAGTCCAATGGGAAAAACTGAGATCGGTACATATTAGAAATTCCTCGTTGATCAACAATTCTCTAAAAGAAATAAATGTATTATTTCTATTTCGTCAAGCTCATTTAATACGAAAGAATATCTATGAATAATGATTAATTAGTTATTTTAATTACGAGCATTGTTCATGAATTTTTGAATTGTGCGCCAACGACAACCATTGACATTTTGGAACTTGGAATGTTGGCAACATTGATAAATGTGGTGCGCCAAATTCCGGCGCATTTATACTCGCTGCCAAAAAGGTGTAAAAAGGGCACAGAGGAGTAGTGAGTGTTGTGAAAATTGCAGACAATTTTGAGCTAAAAATTGGTGTCTTGTGTGCGCTTTTTTTAAGACAAGATGTCGAACGCGCTGGAGAATAAAATTCTCAACTTGCAGGAGCGACTCAGAGCCGAAAATGAGTCTAGGGATAGGGATAGGCAGCCGACTGAAAATGGTCCAGGAACGGGTCTTCAGCCATCACCAGTGGTTCCTGCTTCAAGTCCTGCTGCACGTAGACCCAGACAACGTAAATTCGATTCTTCTCTTTTAATAACACCTTAAAATTTAATGAGTTACTTAATTTTTCGCGAAAGTAGATTCGAAACACTGCAATTTATTTTATTTTGAGTATAGGTTATGTTGTCCTGCTATGTTATTCACGTTATTCCCACATACACTCCGCCCCTTTGCATTACGATTATGTAAAGTATTGATGTCAAAAACGGCATTAAAATGCATGGATTTATTAACGGGACAACTGGCAATTTACGTTTTTCGGGCAGAGAAAGTACTGAATGGAAAATATTGGAATATTGGAATTTCAAAGTTAATTAAAATGCACATTGCTAAGAGAAATAAGCGAATATCAATTTTTATTCAAAGTGGCTATTTATCCTTACTATTTTAATGATTCTTTTATTATCTATATGCCGACAGGGAATAAATAGTCGGCTAAATATCAAATATAGACAGTTTTGACGCTCATTAAACTACTCAATTCTTAAAAAGTTTAAATAATACGTCTAACCAGGGTCATATCTTAAAAATATTGTTTAATTTGATTTTTCTATTTTACGAAGCGGGTTTAATTGGAAAATTAATTCTTTACACTGCCACGTAAATGTATTGGATAAATTAACGTAATTATGTATAGGAGTATGTTAATCAACCTTTAATTTCTTATTATTTAAATAACAGTTGGAGAAATGGGTACTCCAACGCGAATGAGAAGACAGCTTGATCTACCAGTTTCGCAAATGCTACCGCCAAAGACACACGACAGTGAATTTGAGTCAAAGCTTCAAGAAATTATGAAGATGAACGGAATTTTAAATATTAACGGTCAGAAGTACCAAACAGAAATGAAGGACCTGGAGCATCTGGGGGAACTAGGAAATGGCACATGCGGTCATGTGGTAAAAATGAGGCATAAACCAAGTGGAGAAGTAATAGCTGTTAAGCAAATGCGCCGTTCCGGAAATGCTGAAGAAAACAAACGAATAATCATGGACCTCGATGTCGTTTTAAAGTCACACGACTGTCCTTATATTGTTCAATGTCTAGGATGTTTCATCACGGAATCCGATGTATGGATCTGCATGGAGCTCATGGCTACGTGTTTGGACAAGCTTCTAAAAAAAAGCAGACAAGCAATACCAGAAAGCTTTTTAGGAAAAGTAACAGTTGCTGTGAGTATTTCTGTTCTACGTTTTCAAAGTAGAGATTTTGTAATCCTAATTTTAAACTATATGAAATATCTTGTGATTTCTTTTTATTAGACTGTGAAAGCCTTGTCGTACCTGAAAGAAAAGCACGGAGTGATCCACAGAGATGTTAAACCTAGTAATATTCTCTTAGATGAAGTAGGAGGCGTCAAACTCTGTGATTTTGGAATATCTGGTCGTTTAGTAGATAGCAAAGCAAAGACCAGGAGTGCCGGTTGCGCAGCGTATATGGCCGTAAGACTATTTTTTCTAATTTCTTAATTTCTCAAGTTTTGTAGGTAGACAATTTATAAACCGTTCTTTCTTAGCCTGAAAGAATAGATCCACCTGATCCAACGAAACCAGACTACGATATAAGAGCAGATGTGTGGAGTTTGGGTATAACTTTAGTAGAATTAGCAACTGGAGTTTTTCCTTACCGAGATTGCAAGACTGATTTTGAGGTGGGACTCTTTTTTATTTGAAACTTGTTTTTATTGTCAACATCTTACTATATTTTGTGGATTTACAGGTACTAAGTAGGGTAGTTCAAGACGATCCTCCGTCCCTTCCATTAGATACCTCCTTTTCCAAGGAATTTCGAAATTTCGTTAATTGCTGTCTCACAAAAAATTATAAACATCGGCCAAAGTACCACAAACTCATGGAGCATCCCTTTATTAGGAAATATGACCTCTCACAGGAAGAGGAAACAAATCCTTCGGTTCTAACGTCGGGATATCAGTGGTTTAGCAGAGTCATGCGACAACTTGAACCGAGGTGGGTTAAACGAATCGAAAAATACTTTAAATCTTTTACCTCGGAAGCTGTATTTTAGTTATGTATGAATGTTTAAGAAAGTATTGCCAGTCTTCGATGTTTTATGTAAAGTTTCAAAATTACGTTAAAGGCACGAAGATCCTTCTTTTCAGTAGTTAAAAGTTTAATTTATTTATATAGTATTTTTCATATTTTGTGTAGAATTATTTCATAATTATTTTTTTTAAGCTTTTTATTTAACAATCAGTCCTTAATTTTATTACTATTTGTAATATGAAAAAACGACTTCTATATTTCCCTTTTGACGAAAATATTCATTGAATGACCTCTTGTATATATAATTTTTAGTTAATTCAAATGATTTTTTAAGTTCAATATAAATCAAGTATATATTTAAGATATTTTTGGTAAAAAAAATTTAAGTTGGTTGAATAATGTTTTTTTTTTTTGTTTTAGAAAATCTTTTTTAGTGAATTGAAAGATTTAGCTTTCATATTGATATTGTTTTGTTGCACCTTTTTAATGCATTCACTGTGTAATTGGTAAATGAAAGTGTACATTCAAATAATGAAACGTGGTGGCCACAAACATAATTAATCTGAAAATTCAAGTTTCAGAGAAGTTTTTGTCACTTACGTTTTAGTTAAGTACAGTCGTAGTTTTCAAACTTGAGAAAGATTCAAAAAGCTCAAAATTTAACGACATTATGTCAAATTGTGTAGTATACCTTAATATCTATAAGAAACTATTATACTCATAATTCAATAAACTAGAAAATAAATACTTATAAATAAAACAAATATTTGAATAATTTTTATAAATAGATCACTGATCGATCAGAAATTAGTTATTTAACCGTACACATAATAAGATTGTAGTATTAAGAGTTTGTGGTTGCCACGTCCAATATATATTTCAAATGTAATGCGATGAAAATTAATGTAAAATTAATTAGTGAATAACTAGCACATTTGTTTCATTAGCTCTTTAGATAGTTATACAAATATACATATATATATAATTTCTAAAGATATTTAATTCTTTATTTGTGTCTGAATATATTAGTGAATGACAAAATTAGTATTTCATTGTTTAGCACATATTTAATGTATTGATGTTTTTTTCTTTAAGTGAGTTTTTCATCAATTTTTCTTTATAGAATTTTTATCAACACACCAAATGAAGAATTCAAATAGGGAAGATTGAAATATATTAAATTATTTAATAGGTTTATTTTCAATTATTATTTTTAAATCTTTGGAATACCTTGAAATCTGTTTAAATTTTGTATATTTAGATAGCACTCTAATAGAATAATTTACTTTCCTCACTTTGGACTCTCCTTTATCGATTAAAATATATAAACAATTCTGCCAATTACAAATATTATTTAAAGATTCTAGATTATTTTCACCAATTTATGACACAGTGAATGCTTTCAAAATATGCTAATGCCAAGATAATTACAATACTTAATGAAATTATACAGAAAATAAAAAGATTACATGTTAAATTAAATAGCATGATTCACAACTAATACAGTAATGTTTGGTTTGGTCTAAGAGTAACCAGGTATTATGACCAAATGGCGTCCCTAAAAATTTTAACGATATTTAATGTCAACATTATATACACTATAAATTCAAATTTCGGAACTTTCAGTTTGTTCTCTAGCGAGAAATAATTGAATTGAATGAAAATTTACAATTACACTGTTGAGATATCTTGGATTAAACGTTTGCGTGCGTGTTAAATTGTGTTGCAGCGTTGAGCTTGAGGGAGGCAGTGCGGCGTAGCATCCTCTTTCCCTCGCCCCCACCCCAGAAACCGCCTCCTTAAAAAGAGTACCCAAAAATTCCAAAAAAACTTAAAAAAAAATATACCTCAGATACACCCAAAAAAACTGCCCGATTTTCATTTCGAGTTGTTTGGTTTGTGCACGCGCCTGTTACACACCCCACCCTTCAACCCCCATTCATGGTAAGCATTCGTTTTATTTATTTCAATATTGTCGTTTATTCATCACTTGTGCAGGCCCTCCTGGTCTATTTTCACTCGGTGTAACGAAGTGAGCGTCTTGAGTCAACATCTCGTTGAGATTATTTCACGCTTATGTTCTTTGCTCCCCGTCGGCATGTGATGTCATCAAATAATGCTTGGGGTAGAACAGCTTTATACAATTTTCCTCTATCTTTCTCTGTATTGCATGAAAAGTAGACTAACGCTCTAACTTTAACTAACATCTCCTAGGTACAAAAATCTGCACAGAGCTGCTAATCTGCAATTCTCAAGGATATGTGCGTCCTAAATTGTACCTAGTTTTCTTATTGACTTAGTGTATTTAAATTCCATTTTTCTACTTTGTCTATGAACTCATTTTTGTTTGGTTTCAGGTTCGCTGGGGTTCAACAGCGATTCACAGGTCATGTTTCTCTGAAACAAACGGCGCATCTACGAGGGCACAGTGAAACACCTCCTTTTCTAACCAGCATCACCAAAGAGACACAAAATTCCACTTGTTTGACTTATCACCAACGCTCCTCGAGCGACAATAGTGCGAATTACGTTCCTTACAGTCCGTACACTTTGCGACGAAAAGAAATTAGCCGGCCTTTTTCACCACAAGTTACCAAGGACAATTGCGATCCAAACCTGCAGCGGCCTTTCTCACCCTACAGGCATTTCGTCGAGCACAACAGAGAATATGCATCAAGCTGCGGTTCAACCAACGGTCAGGCTAAACAAGAAGGGAGATCATACTCTCCTTACAGACAAGACGTCAATTACGTAGATACAGGGAACAGGCCTTATTCTCCTTACCACAGTCGATATGACGAACGGGATAGTAGTAAAGAACGATGGCAAACAGCACCAAGGTCATTGAGTCCCTTTGCCAGGGATTACTCGCCATGGCGACGAGAAAACGTCGATCCCCCTGGTGTCGTCCAACCAGTTAGTGAAAACGGACAATACTCTCCTTTTGTACAGCGACGATTCGATCATCACCCAACAGTGCCTCAGACCCACCCACAATCTCAGGATATTTATGGTAGCCCTATGATTAGTCGAAAACGGTAAGCATCTTCAATCAAACTCTTCGACTTATTGTAAATTGGAATACTTATGGTTGTTGGTCCACATTCTAACTTGAAAATTAAATTTCTCATTTTACTCAACAATTATTATAACTAAATATCGTTTCGCTCTGTAGATGTATTCTGTTTTAAAATAGAAATATGCCTACAGAGCGAAAAATGGTTTACTGTTAATACTTTTTGCGTAAAATGAGGAATTTAAAATTATCTAAAAATTACAAATTTTTTTTTGTTCTGTAGTCATAATACTATTTAAAAAGAGTAGCTATATAGAGCGAAATTTAAATGTTTGGGTGAAAAGCCTGAAATTGTTATTTGAATGTTCAATATTCTAGATTTCCATCAGAACCTCCACCTCAAGGATCGCACAGTACTCATAGCCCTCAATTGTTGATCTCCCGCTTCGCACATCAACTAAAACAAGAATCGCCGCCTCCAGTGCCACATGTCCAAGTTGGATCCAAAGAATCAGCGAAAAAACGTTTTGCCTCGTACGTGAGGCTCCGGCTTGGAAGTGATCGTGCCCCTTCACCAGAACCACCACCTAGATTGAGTCGAGGAGAATCTCCATTGGCTCTTCGACGAAATATGATGGATCAGCCTTCTCCTTCCTTTCCGCGAAGGTTCATTTGAAATGTTAAAATAATAAACAATGAAAAAATGTAACATTCTTTTAAAAATGACTTATTTTGTAGATATGTTTCGCCTTCGCCGCCTCAACCACCACCTAGGAGGTTATCAGAAAGCTGTTCCGTACCTGGAAGTCCTCAGCATATTCGAGCTCATCTGCACTACACCCCCGAACCTCAAAGAAGGCCACCGCCTCCATAACCCATTGCAAAATTCCTCCAGTGCCCTTCGTTGATGCCTCGTAGAACAGAATTCGTTAAATCATCTGATGTGGATCGTTTAGACGATAGTCCCGTGAAACAAGTTTCGTCCCCCAGATTGTTTTTAAATAACGTTTTTTCAAAAGGAAGGTAATACTCTCGAAAAAAATCTTCAGATTATTCTTGTTTTTCTTCTAAAGGCCAACAAAATAATACCACCTTCTTCATGACCACAATAAGCTAGGCTTAATTTGTCGATATTAATTCTTGTAGTAATGTGTATTTATGAAATGACTATGTGCTTCGTTGTAATTTTATTCAAAATTTGACTGGTAGCTTAAAAGTTTGGTCTACGGATTTTTCCAAGCTTCGAAGCTATCTAAAATTATGAAGATGTTGTAGAAAAGGACGGGGTTTCGATTTAAATTTAAAATAAGACACAATGCAAAGCTCAACTTTTATATCGCTTGTTACAAATACAAGGAGCTCACTTGAGCGTTTTTAAAAGTGTGCGTAAATGCATTTAAAAATCATAAATGACGGCAACGTACTAATCGCGTAAACTGTTCCTAAGACCTCATCTTTATACCGCTTTCAAGAGCGAATTTTTAAGATGTTCCTCGATTATGGTCTACTCGTCACGATTATTATTATATAGTAATAATAAGGAACGTTGCAGGTAACTCAGTCATTCTGTCGGCGTTGCAATTCTATTGAGACTTAAAGAAGTCGTTTTTGTAAAAAGTGAAGCCGATGGAACAAAAATTTCTATATTGTGCAATGACGGAAATCGAATTCATACCAAATCGCAATGGACTGTTAACACGCTTCTCTAAGGATATATTCAATCGACTGTATATTATTTAATTCAAAGGCGTGCTCAGGGCTAAGATGTTGTAATTATTTATAATTGAAATATTCATTCATTAACTATGTTCAGTCTATGCCCGTAATCACCGTTGTCGCCTTGACAATAGGATCTGTTACAATGTAAATAAACTTATATTTATACGAAGAATTTCGCTGTATAGTTCTTCTAATGATTAACTAATTTAATTCAAAGTTAAGCCCTTTCTATTTTATATTATTTAATTTGCAAATATTCTTGAATATTCCAAAATACCCTGAGGACATCCTAGGGATATTTGTGGAATATTTGCGGGATATCCTGGAATGTTTCTCGGATATTAAGAACCTCGCGAGGGACTTAGGAATGTCCGTAGGTCATTCTTGTATAAAACCCAATAGTAATTGTTAATTCTGAAAAAACAATGACTCGTCCTAATATGTATATGTTAAGGGTGTTGAGCCAAGTTCTAATCTAAAAATTCAATTTCTTCATTTTACTCAACAAATATTAAATTTGAAATATTTTTCTTCTATAGAATTAATCAATTTTTAACTAGAATTATGCGTACCGAGCGAGAAAATAGCTATTTGAAATATTTTTCAAGAAAAATGATAATATTGCATTTTTAAGTGAGATTTTGAATTCTTCGTTTTAGGCAAAAAGTATAGCAATTAAATATTTTTTCTCTCTGTACGCAGACTTATATTTGAATAAAGATTAGAGTTACAGAGCGAAAAAATATTTATCTATAATTTTCGTTGAGTAAAATGGAGACTTGAATTTTGAGCTTAACACTTGGGTCCAACACCCTTAAAAATATCGCTTCATTAAGCATCAAAAATTCTTGATAAGATTTGAACCTGAACTGATTATTGAAGCGAATTTACGAGAACTTTAGAATGACCCTGACAATTATTATTAGAGAACTCTCCCAATCTTAAGTATGCATACATCTGTGTTCATTGCTGAAGACTCAGGGACGCTGGTGACGCTCTTTTGTTCAACAGAGCCTCATAGTTATCAGTTTCCAACAGGACGTTCAATTCCATTTCATTGCGACTATTTTGTCCACTAAAAATAGCTCGGAAAACAATTTTTATTTTCGACAGAAATACTGAAGCGCTTCATTACAAAATGAAGTACTTCTATTCAAAGTCCAGATAGTTAGTTTTCGAGAATGCTGGATCAGTGGATCGGCCTGAATATCTTTTTGCTTTAGCATAGGTGCCGAGGTGCGCAAGACATCACGATCGTCCTCCCACCTTTCTGTATTTTTTCAAGTTGCTAAAAAAACCCCTTGTCGCCAATCTTAAACGATATTTACAAAAACAAGTGAAATTTCTATACAAAAGCAGGCTAAAAATATTTTCTGAATTTAGGTGGAAGCTACAAGGGCAGCGACAATCACTGGCGAGCTTCTTGAAAAGAATTCCTTGCTCGAATCGGCCCGTCCCGTCCCTGAGTAAATCAATATGGCCTCCAGCTACATTCGAGACACGCGGGTGTAGAGCTATTTTTCGAGGAAAAACCGGCGGAAACATCCGGTTCAAGAGGGTTACATTGTTACAATTAGCTTGCTTGGTGTTGTACTTTGTTGAAGTTCTGGTCTTCTGGTTACAAGCTAAGAAGTGTGAGGAAATAAGTGTGGTTACCGATTGTAGAAAGTGTTTAATAGGTGGCTGCAGTTGGCTAGCCTAGCCGCTGCCGTCAGCGCGAAGACATCACGATTGATGTTTTATTTTATCAGTCCGGAAAGCATTAAGCATATTATTGTGAAACGACGATGTTAAGAAGACCCTTGTAGTTGTAGAGATTAATTGACAATTTGATTTGAGCCAGCGCAATGTCGGAAAGTATGCTCGAGGGTGAAGATGAAGATATCGCAGACGGAAATGGCGAAGATAAGGTCTGCATTCAGCAAATTTTGCAGGAAATGACCAATGAGTTCAATAAGGGCGTAAACCCTAATAAACCTGTGGAGAACGACAGATCGCAAAAGTCTAACGGTGAGGAAACATCGGCACAGGATATTTTTGAGGTTAAGGTGGATGAAGGTGGAAAGACTGCTATAAATTCAACTGGAAAGGACCTGGTCGAGAAACCGGTGGAGGAAGTGAACGAAGAAATCAAGGAAACGAAGGACGTTAAAGAAAATAAAAATTCTAAAGATGAAAGTTCCAGAAAAGAGGGGAATATTCCAAGGATTGTTTTGACATTTAGAACCATTGATGAGAACACTGACTCTGGCAAGAAAACAAAGATTTCTAGTTGTTCGTCGTTGGTTCCTGATGAGTTAGTTAATTGCAATCAAATTGGGGGGGTTTCTGTTAAGATTGAAACGTCAGATGAAAATTTAGAATTGATTGACAAATCTGATACTGAGGAGGGTAAGATGGAAGAAGATAAAGAAGAGAATGTTAAAGGACAGGAAGAGAAGAAAGATGAAGTTGTGGAGAATAATGAAAAAGTAGTCAATTCTGAGGTTTTGGATCCGGATGACATATCAGGTGTGAATAAGTCGGAAGACACCAGTAAAGACGAGATTCCTGTCTTGGAACCTGTTACAGAAGATGTTACACCAAATTCATCATTTATTAAAAAACGAAGGAGAAGAAAAAGAATCCCAAGGTTTGTTCGCTTTGCTTACATGTTTTTTATGATATAGTTTTGTTTTTAGAGTTTATATTAACTTTATATTAAAAAGAGTTAAGATTATATATTATATATTGTAATCAGAAATTTGTATAATTTTTAAAGTGAATCTGAAGGAACACCAAGTCCAAAACGCTCTGCCCGACGAATGTGTAAAGAATCCCTAAAAAGTACTGTTCTTGAAAGTGCCATAGCTCGAAAAGAAAAATCTAATTCTACAGAAGAGCATTTGCAGTTTAAACCGATAAGAAAGTACAATAAGCCAGGGCGGCCAAAAAAGATCTTGCCGACAAAAGAAGCTCCTAAACAATCGCATTCCAGGGTATCGGAAACGCGCCATGATCACTTAAACAACACTGCCGAAACAAATAGTAGTTCTAGCGAAATGAACTCAACTGTTTTAAATGAAAGTTTTAAAACCTCGTCTTCTATGGATAACTCCGCAAATGATTCAATAGCAGATGACTCCCTTAACTCTTCGGCAGACTTTGATGGGATGCCAAAGTTATCTCCAATAATGAAGAATTCGGATCCATTGCAAACCAAATTAAGCAATTCTGTAGGTAGTCCAGTCAATGAAGATGGGTCCATACTGGAAATGGATAAGCCCTTTTTGAAGCCTGTCATTGCACGAAAAAGGGAAAGGGGTCGGCCAAGAGGTAGTACTGGAGCTAGAAAGATTGCTAAGTCTGATTCATTTGAAGGTGAAGATTATAATTTAAATAACATTCAAATCAAAATAAATAGCAAAATTAAAGCAATATTATGTTATTTTTAGATGGAACTAGTGTCATCTCTGAAGCTGGAAAAAATAACAATTATCCGGAAGGTGTGTCTGACTTTGCTTTTAACTCTAACCCGAGTAGTTGAACACTTGAATTGGTTTTAAAAAAGATATTACATTTCCTTTCAGAGGGTAGTGTACCTGCCAAAAGAACGCGGAGAAGTATGGCTCCAAGTCCCAGTCCAGCCGAAGGACATGCGTCAAAGCCAGAATCTACAGCAATTATAAGCGAGGTAAATACCGTTATACAGATTATTAATGTACGACTATTATCCTGAAATTGTGTCTTTCTCACAAGTATGTTTTTAGACCTACGGGAAGTCAATGTTCTGCCTCTGTCAAGTTCGCTCTCAGCTCTACGTAACTATAAGCGGCAGTGGCCCTCCTCTTTATTGTACAGCAATAGATTCCGTCGACAATAAAATAGTAGGATGCTGCAATGAAGTTGACAAGGCCGATGTGACCATGCGACGACCAAGCACTCGAGTGCCCTTCATCATTCTCTGTCGTATGCACAAGGAACGATTGCTCAGACACAATTGCTGTCCTTCCTGCGGACTTTTCTGTTCACAAGGCAGATTTGTACAATGTACAAATGGACATCAGTATCACCGTGATTGCGAAATTTATCCGTCTAAAAAAGGTGCCTGTCCGCATTGTGGCTGTGAAAGTTCAGAATATGATGTTCTCTTGACGATGCAGGGTTCTAAAAAACCCGTTTATATTCCAACTCGTAGAAAATTCTCCAAGCTACCGTCTGCAAAAATGTCCTTACCGGGAAAGGGTGATAACACGAAGCTTGCGGGAAGACCACCTAGTCCCTTAATTCAGCCTGAAACTATTAAAATTCCTGAAGCGACTATTAACAACTCTGAGAGGCCTGAACGTTATACCCTCATGAGTCTCTACACTTCTGTCAAAAACGGGGACGTGGAAAAGCTGGTAAACGTTTTAGGTAGGTCATTGATTCTTACTTTTTATATTTGAAACGTATTCAATCATTCTTGGAGCAAAGAAATCAAATGTTTATTGCTTACAGCCTGTGGTTACAATGCAAATCATACATTCCGAGACTATGCTGGGCGTACATGTTTGCACTTGGCTGCAGAAAAAGGCCATTTGTCCTGCCTGCATGTTCTAATTCAGGCAGGTGCTCAAGTGGATATTATGGATAAAAATCAATTGACACCACTGATGTTGGCTTCACTGAAAGGAAGGACCGAAATTGTGCGATATCTGATTAGAATTGGTGCTGATGTTACGATAAAGGGCGAAGATGGCATGACTGCTTTACATATGGCAGCCAAATCTGGTCATTTAGATGTTTGTCGAATCATACTGAGCGAGTGTAAAGTACCCAGGACCCTAGTAGGTAAAGCCTTTTTAAATTTTGTAATGAAAGTAAGCGTTTGAAGTTGGTATATTGTTCCTAACTATAAAAAATGCTTTTCTCAGATTCCGTTGATGATGGTGGCTGGACGAGCTTAATTTGGGCCTGTGAATTTCGACATACTGACGTCGCGCGATTCTTGATAGAAAAAAAGTGCGATCCTTTAATAAGAGACTCCGAGCAAAATATTGCCTTGCATTGGAGTGCTTTTAGTGGAAGTTCTGAGATTACAGAGATGCTTTTGAATGAAGGCTGTGACGTAAATGCCGTGAATGTTCATGGCGATACACCTTTGTAAGGAAGAGATGACTGCTATTTTATTATATTACAATTGAAATCAGATTGACAGTGACCAAATACTGATAAACTTATTCTTTGCAGGCATATTGCTGCGAGACAAGATCAGTATGCAGTTAGTGTACTGTTGCTAGCTCGAGGAGCAAAAGTTAGCGAAGTTAATGCTGCAGGTGAAACTACAATAAACTGTTGTACTGTAGACGGCGACACTTTGTCAGCTCTAAGATTAAACGCTAAAGTGAATGAGCTTACTGATCACATGTGGGAGAGGACAGTTAAAATCTTATCCAAGTGAGTCTAAGTACTTTCCTTTTCATTGCTTAGGGGGGGGGGGGCGTTGGTTTTCTTTTCTTCTTTTATAACTCAATTTAATTCCAGTGACATTACCCGGGGGAAAGAAACGAATCCCGTTCAATGCGTCAATGGATACGACTCTGAGGATAAGCCTACTGACTTTGTTTATGTCACAGAGAACTGTTTCACGAGTAGTATAAATGTGGATCGAACTATAACGTCTTTACAATCCTGCCGCTGTGAAGATAATTGTAGTACCGAGAAATGTTTATGTGGAACTATTAGCTTAAGATGTTGGTATGACGAAGAAGGAAAGCTCATTCCTGAGTTTAATTATGCTGGTAATATAAGTTTTCATAACTGAAGTAATTTTATTATATATGAAAGAATTTAGAATAAAGGGCTTGGTTAAACGCGAATAGCTTGAAAGTTATAGAAAACGAAAAATACACGTTACACAGTAATGTCCAATTCAAATAGTTTTTGAGTAAAGTGTTTTCTAAAAAATTTAATATTTCAGATCCTCCAATGTTATTTGAATGTAACCCTGCATGTGATTGTAACAAAATCACTTGTAATAACCGTGTTGTACAGCACGGATTAACGCAGAGATTTCAACTGTTTCGAACAAAGGGAAAAGGCTGGGGACTTCGAACACTTCGACACGTTCCCAAGGGCACTTATGTTTGTGAATATGTTGGCGAAATTATTTCGGATTCTGAAGCTGACCATAGGGAGGACGATTCCTATCTATTTGATCTGGATAATAGAGTAAGTAATTTGGAATTTTATTAAAAAACGAAAACTATTAATTATTTTCTATAATTTAATAGAAGAATATTAAATTTTTGAATCACTAGGATGGAGAGACTTACTGTATTGACGCACGGCGTTACGGAAATATTGCTCGTTTCATCAACCATTCCTGTGCTCCCAATTTGTTACCGGTACGAGTCTTTGTTGAGCATCAGGACCTACATTTTCCAAGAATAGCCTTTTTCGCAAATCGGGATATCGAAGCTGATGAAGAACTTGGGTAAGTCATTATCTAATTCTTAAACATAAATTTCACTTGTTTATGCTGATCTTTTTAAATTAAATGTGACTTCTTTTGCAGATTCGATTATGGAGAAAAATTCTGGATAATCAAGTGTAAGTCCTTCACATGTACCTGTGGTGCTGAGAACTGCCGATATTCGGAAAAAACAATTCAAGTTACCCTCGATAATTATCGTAAGAGAATTCAGCAAGAGGAAATTCTTGCCGCTCAAATATCGTAATGTTAGTTATACTAGATATTATTTATACAATTTTTGCCTTATGTAGTGAGAAGAAGAAAAGTGAGAGAAAAGATAATTTAGTAATGAAAGGGATGTTTTTAAACATTTCCAAAAAATTGAAGATTTAATTGACTTAAGCAACATTTTCTAATTACGTTGCTTATAAGTATTAGATTACAGAAGTTTTTCGTCAAACAGTTTCATTTTATACGGTATTTTTATATCGCAATTATTAAAGTCATTTATCATTAAGTTTTTAAAGATTTCTCATTTTGTTGCATGGTTGAAAGATATGACTCGAATACTTAAAGTGGGTTAAATCTGCAACTTAAAAATTCCCAATTACTGTAAAAATAGGTAATGGTATTCAGTTAATTACTATTATTTTATCGCTTTTAATCTGAAAGCCTAAAAATGTTAAGTACAAAAGATGAAGAAATCTAGTTGTACAGTTAAAGGATTCCTTTTAATGTTGTAAATGTTTGTTGTAAATATCGCTAGCGGCCAAAGGCTGTGGATAAGAGAAACTTAGTAGCGCTTATGGACTTCAATAACCCTAGGACAAGGCTGCAGAAACGTATTCTCATATATTCGTACCGAATGAAAATATTATGCTGTGTTTCAGCCTTAAAATTTTTCGATGGGTTTTATGATTTTCTTTAAAAATCAGATTTAGATATTAATAATTGTTTAACTAAATGACGTCCTGTATTGTGTTCAGACCGTCGACATATTGAACGTTTTACTTCATTGTAATGTTTAAGTGTTGTTTTATATTTAGATTTCGTTTAAACCGTTTAAACTTTGCTAATAGGCATTCATAAGTGATTTTTAAAAACGTCTATTAGTCATTATTAATTACATTATGATTGATTTATTAACTTGGCGTGTTTTAAACTGTCATTCTCCATTTTACAGACCGCTAAAATAGCTAATTTCATTGTCCCACGTAATGTAATACATAACTCCATCTTTATATTTGTTCAAATTAAAATTGAAATGTTTTTTATTTTAACGGTTTTAAGACACAAAGAAATACGGTAACAATAAATAAACTGTTTAGGATTGTTTAGTGATAAATGTACGTAAAATGTGTTGGATTAATGCATCGGTGTCTGAACAGTGTTTAATATTAATTTAATTTTTTAATTTTAATTTATTTTGTAATTCATTCTTATTTTTTCTTTTTGTTTTGTTTTGTTTCTTTATAAGAGCAATTTTAACGTCCGGCTCTATCTACGGTATTATGACACTATTAATTTTGTAATTTTCTGAATGAAATTTGTAAAATGTTTTATTTTTTTTGTTACCATTCATTCGTTCGTAACTGATGCATTTATCTTATTATGTACTGAAGTTTATTTTGGCAATTTGTTTAGGCAACTTATACGTTGGACTACATATTTCTTAAGACATTCTCGTTCAATAGTTTGTGAAGATATAGAAGATTCGTGTATGATGAAGTACATAAATGCGATATTACTATTACAATTTTGTACAAATGATGGACTTTCTATAATAAACGGTCTACAATAATTCTTTCAAATTTGAGTTCATTTGTTTAATTTAATGGATTTTTAAAAATAATAAGTTAATTAATAGGTTTGTATTAATTAATAAATTATGAAATAAAGGATAAAAGATTAACATGTACCAATATATATCAAGAAAAAGGATTAATAAATATAGTTTACGTATTTCTTTTTTTAAATGAGCTTTCGCATATTGGAAATAGAAAAACGTTTCTCACAAATGCCGAGGCAGGGGACAGATCCCGAGCCAAACATAATCTAAAGAGATGTTAATTAATTTTATAGCTTTAATTAATTAGTAAGCTATTGTTTTGCATATTTTACATTTTTAAATATGCCTGCGATAGTAAATAACTAATATTTACACTCGACGTTCCCAATATCAACCCGTTGCCAATAACAACCGCATTACGTTCTCAATATCAACCTACTTGGAACTATAATCTCACTTGATACCACTTCGCATGCATTGCGCTCCGGGATCTGATTGGTTTCTATTGGCGCGCAGTTTAAAATGCTAAAAAAAAATATTCTTTTATGTGCAATACGCATGCGCAATTGATATGACATTTGAGAAAAGAAATTTGGTTGTTATTGGGAAAGCCTCCGGCTTGGATTTCGTTGTTTTTGGGAACGTCGAATGTAAATACTCGAATAACGTAAACAATAAAAATTCTTAAATATTTTTCGTGGTTGTTTCACGTGATTTTTTCACTAGTAACAAATAAAAATTCAAAATTGAAAAAGCCTTTAAATATGGTTACGTATAATACACTTACCCCTTACGTGACTTACGGTACGTTATCTATTTATTAAATTTCAGGTAACGCATCAACCCATTCCTGAGCCATTATGAAAGGGAATCGCGGAATCGCAAATCGCTATATCCCTATATATTCTTTTTCTCTCGTATCCACGCCTTAAAGAAAGGCAGAACTATATCTGTTCACTTCCTGTCACTTCCGCATGAAACGCTGTGTGTAGAACACGAAACACGGGTTAAAAGAGACTAGAGAGGCGACATATGTGAACAGACCTCGAAATTGCTCGAGCTTTGCTTTTTTAACTTCTCTGGAGTCGCGACATAAAATTATTTTCGTAGCAAGAACGATTATAGTAGTGTGGTGATAAGGAATCGCGTCACGGACTCGGATTTAATCATTTAATGAGCACTCCGTTTGATCCAGCAGGCATTCTTTTTCCGAAAAACGCGTTTAGTTAAAGCCTGCTTGGCTGATCCCGCGAATGTGGATGCTCAACGGTGTTCTCAGTTCTGACTTCTGTGGCTGGTACATTTCATGTGATCACGTCTCTACGACGTCGTTTTGAACTTATTCCAAAACAATTTAAACGGGCGTGAACAGATTTTAAACGATCACGCTTCGATTGACACTTGGTAGTCAATTTTAAAGCGCCAAACTTGTTCGCATCGGCGCTTTTTTCAGCCCCAAGTGGTATCAATGTTGTCTGGCAATGGTGTGTAAGGAGAACGTGGTATCATGGTTTGCAAATCTGTCCAGGTAATTAACTTAATTTTAATCGCTTTTTTTTACTCTAATCATACTAAAATTGCCTTAGTGCTCCAAAATTTGCTTGTCCGCCTAATTTCCATACGACCCATTCGCATTTTCACAATCGCGTTAATCCCCCATCTTCTTTCTGCTAGCGATTCAGCGCTCGCCGATGGTCAGATTTTGCCGACTTGTTTCGGCGAAAGACCATTTACCATCCTAAATATTGCTTTGGTATATCTTCCGCGATGAACGAAATAAGAAAATTCACTTGCTTCCTGCTAAAATTAATTGAATGATTTTTCATTCCCCTCATTTTCACACACTTTTCCATGTCCCAAAAGCGTCATTTGGTATTAGATCAATTTTAAGTTCGGCCTTTTCACCGCTTTCAAGATTTTTTTTTCTGTTCAAGCATTAACTGCCTTTAAATGGCTGCACAAAATAATAGAGCTAGCTGTTTCCAGCAAAAAATATCGATAATATTTTTTTTTTATTTCTTTATTCATAGAGCTTATAAGAAGCTCAAATCCTTTATCTTGAATTTTACACTGTTGCATTTCACATGTCCTTTTTTTTTTGACAATTTTGCATACTATTTGCACATTGAGCATGGAGCAATAAAATATTAAGATAAGGCAAGAGATGCTTTTTTTTTTATTTTCTTAAATCTTCTCTGTGAGTATATATGGTAGATCTATAATGCACTATATATTTAGGGATGGGGTTATTCATCCCTGTAAACATAATGGACGAGAATTGTAATTTCCTATACATTTCTTCAATTACTCTGCTGAAAGCCATCCGACAGTAAAAAAATAGATATATAAAAAATTGATATAAATTTTCTATCTCTATCCATAACGCACTCTTCAAATCTGAGAAAATGTATATTGACCACGGACTTTGGTTTAAAGTAATAACTGTGCATCCAGCTAAGGGTACCTTTTCTTTGACTAAAAAAATAATTTCTAAATAATTACATCTTCTGTAGACTTCATTGCTTTTTTTGGAAGTATAAAGATAATATGAAGAGCAACAATTATTGATTGAGTTCATTGAAAAGAATAACTTTCTAAATACAATGTTAAAAAAACCAAGGTTCCATACCTAAACAAGGAGTTATTCAAAAATTATGTAATCCTGATTAAAAAATGTTTTCTGGAACATGTTTCTTTATCTCTCTCTGACTAAGACCTCTCCACCTTCTCCTGAAAGCCTTACGTAATTTTTGAAGAATCCTAAATTGTTTATTTATGTGAAAATTGATTAGCCTTACTCAGATTTTTCGTATACCTTGAAAAAATTTCTAATAATGAAATGTACAATCGTAATTATCATGTATAATCATTATGTACATAAGTTGTACAAACATTCAAAGATTAATGTAAAAATGAACTCGAAAATACTCCAGAAATTCCCAGTTATATAATGTAAATTTAAAAATTACAACAATTTAAACGATTTTGAATTGTGAATTAAGAGTCCTTGATTGCACGTGATTGCAAGTGGTTACAAGGTCAATGTCAATGGTTTCACTGTGATTGTAAAGTGATAGTGGCATTTTTAAAATTCAGTCACAATTTTCTGGCGGACTTTATTTGCTCAGCTTTATTCCAAGAATTAACCTTCCTGTATATCGCTAAACAAACTTTTAAAAATAAAATCTTATTTATCTATTCTGTTTTTATTTGGCCATATGATGTAATTTTTGTTGATTGAAAAAGATTTTTTAAACGGTGTTGTATTATTTTTCAGTTATAAACGCATCGATGTGATGTGCACACTGTTAGACATGTGCCTGCCATTTGAAATACGATATATCGGCACCTTCGTCGAGGACCGAGGAAAGCGTGATTACAATGATCTACGTGATACAGAGCATCACGCGAACAGTATCACGGAACTTACCAAGTTAACCGCCGAAAGTGTTATTGAAAAGCGCACACGAAGAAAACTCGTACTTTATATGGCACTTATGCATTCGTGCAACTATTCTTGTGCGGTAGTGTTGTATAAAAATTTAGCAAATTTGGACATTCAAGAGGTGATTAATTTGTTGAACGGGACCAGCTCAAATCAAGAAGACCAAGCTCTAGAGGAGCTACTGCTGCTTTATGCCATGGCACTCAATCATCCCGCATTCACCTATGATCAGAAAAACACATTTGGTAACCTTTTCGTCAAACTACAGGGGGAAGAGGCACGACTCAGCAGTACTAAGTCCAGTGCCTTGACTTCTCAAAAATCCACACAAGTAATATACATCTATCATTTATACTTTAAGAACTTTAAACCAAGAATGCGGTAAAACCTTTTCTCCTTGTTAAATATTAATTTCATATTTCTCGTTTAGGGTTGTTTGCCTTTTGCACCAAATGACCGCGCCGCCGATGCTGAACTGCCAACAAATTGTATGGCTCCTCCACCAATGCAAAACTTCACTGGTAATTACATTCTTTTAAAAATTGAGTTCAAAACAGACATTTTAAAAAGTTGAATAGATAAATGATAAATATGCGTAGGGAACTGTTCAGATGAATGCAATTTTTTAACTTTATATTCTAGGTGATATGCAAATGCGTGGAAATACAATTTACACGGGTATTCCACCAGGTCTAAGCATGCCTCCCCCAGGTCTCTGTTTACCCTCGCCAGAACAAATGTCCATGGGCGGAGGAATGGGTACACAGTATGTTCACGTCGGTTTTCCAACAATGAACCATGTGCAACCATGGGGAGGTCAGGTTTTGATGAGCAATCAGTTGATGTATCATACAGGCGACGTGTTGGCTTATCCATCTTCCCCTTTAGTCAGTCGACAATCGTCACCATCTCAGTCTCGATCTCCTAGTCGTAACAACTCGCCAACGCGCAGAAACAGCACGATATCCCGTACAACGTCTCAAGCAGCTCAATCTGTGTCCAATACCCTAACGACATCAACGAGTTCCTCTAATAATCAAACAAATATGACGAGTTCCAATACCTCTTCCTTACCCCCTATTCCGTCAGCTACCATGAATAGGAGCCTTCCTATTCAACCGCCCTTATTACCACCGCGACCCAATCCTCCAAGCACAATCTCTTACACTCATCATAATAGCGTTGAAATGACAGCTGTCCAAGGCCCTCCCTTATCAACGAAACAGCCACCACCACCTCCTCGATTGAGGTCGTCTGTTTCTGGGGACTCTTTAAGAGAAACTCTTGGAAAAGAAATGCCCAACTTCAAGGCTAACTTGCAGAACTATACGCTTGATGAGGTAAATTTTAATTAAATCTATTTTGTTATTTCTCTCCATAAAAGAGATTATACATTTTTGTTTTGTTCTCATCTCATTTACAGATCAGAAGAATGAGCGACGAAGATCTGAGAGACATTGGGTTAACGTCAAATGCAGTTGGGCAATTACGAAACATTGTGAAAGGACAAACTTCCAATGGTTTAAGTCAGTTGTCAGGTGACAAAAAGGTGGAATGTCCTAATAACACATTAAATCCTGGAGATCTGATGGAAAATGAGGTAATTATTATCACTTGCTTTCACGTTTCTCATGGTGAAAGTACATAATGCAAAACGTTATAAATTATACATTTATTTTTACAGATGGGACCTGGGTTAGATGTCAGTGACGTTAATATGAATGCCAAATCAATGTCGATGCAAGAGCATCAGCCGATTGCTCACCATCAAGGTCATGCTGCTGTACCAAACATGAGGCGTTACCCAACTATGCCACCGATGGATCCTCCGCACATGCCAATGTACTCTACACCTCCTCCCATGTACGCACCTCAAAATCCTCCGTGCTACGCTTGTCTCACAGTTCCCATTGCTGGGGTCCAGAACCGCTATTCAAGGTAATATCGTCTCCCTATTAAAAAAAAAAAGATCCTTTTCCATCAAACAAACTCCTACCATACATTTGACCTCGCCCTTTTTATTTAGTAACGTCCTGTCTCGCGTTTAGTCCCTTCCTTTTATTACACTTTCAGTTCCCTATTTGAAGCCACGTCTACTGATAACACCATAATCTAATAGTACTGTAATCAAATTTGTAGGTGTAACGCTCAGCACGTTTACTGCTTGGGCCAACTCCAGGCTCTAAGATTAGACCCGGAAAGCAATAGACACTGTTCGCAAAGTAGCAGTTCGGAGAGTACAGGAAGTCGCTCGCCACCCGAAACTCCACCAGCTGCTCCATGGGTTAGTGGTTCTGAAACATCAATGCCACCTGTTACTGACCATATCGGTTCGACACCACTTCATTCCGTCGCCCCGAGTCACCCGCCTCCGCAATCGATGCCGCCACCTCCGGAGAGGCAGCGGAATAGGAAGAGTCAAACACATGTGATGCGCCATAAAAACCAAATGGTAAACGGAGGTGGACCTCCGAATGTGCAACATTGCATGTCCTATCCAACGCCGCCGCCTCATTCGCAGGTTGCGTATGTACCGCATGGACATTACCCAGCTCTGCGGCCAAGTCCTGGCGTTTACACGAATTTTTCGCCGGCGGGTTACGCTCGGCCTGCATTCCCCCCGACGTATCAGCCTAACGGTGATATGATGTTCCCTTATCATGGGCATCCAGGCTCTGGAGGTACACCCCCGCCACATCAGAATGCAATGCCGCCACCTCAAACCTACATGCCGCCTCCACCAGTGGTAACATATACGCCTGCCGTCCCACCTGCGAAGATATCATGCTACAACTGTGGCAGCAATAGTCACCTCGCACCTGACTGTAAGGATCTCACTATGGAGGACCTCACTAAAAGAGGTACGTTTTATACATTATTTCACCGGTAGATAATTCTTATTCTCTATACCCATAGAATCGATAAAAGATAAAGGGGAGGATTAAGGAATGTGTTGGACGTCAAAGGTCTCGTGGGACATCACTTTAAACGTCGCCTCAACCTACACGCTTTTTACATACGTTTATTAATTCGTCGACTTGTTTGCAATATTAATTCGTTCGACTGTAGACTTTTTTTACCTGGGATGCATTTTCAAATTTGGCTCACAGCTCATCATAATTAGTAATAGGTTCTATTCAGTTGAACATATAGGTGATGACATTTTACTTTAGGCGGATTGATACTTGAGGTTTCGTAGGCGAATTTTATGACTCCTTTCAATACAAACTCTTAACAGTGAGCTTTAAGGGAAGGTTTGGGAAAAGTTCATAAGGAAGACTAGTGGGATGGGCGAATATATAAAAGAATTAATAATTTTGAATTCAAGTTCTGATCTCAAACTTCAAATTCTTCATTTTACTCAATGAATAAAAGAATTAGGTATCTTTTCGCTCTGTACGCGGGTTCTTTTACGAAATAGAAGTATGCCTATAGAAACGAGAAACTTTTATTTTTAATATGTTTTGCATAAAGTGAAGAATTCGAAATCTATCTTCAAAATTCCATCTCCTCATTTTACAAAAAACGTGTTAAGACTAGGAAGTTTTTCGCTCTATACCCACAAATATATTTTAAAAATGAGTACAGCTACAGAGCGAACAAATATTTAGTTCTAATATTTGTTGAGTAAAATGAGGAAAGCTGGTGTTGAGATTAAATCATGAATCCCAACACCCTTAAGTATAAAAAAATGGGATACAGAGGGGGCAGAGTGGAGGATTGCGGCGAATGTAGAAAAAAATTATTGGCATGTTCGCCTACGAAACCCTTAATTGATGGGCGCTGGCTTTTTTTCTCAGTTTACTCAGCTTTTTTTCTCAGTATACAAAAAATGTTTTGTTTTTTTTGTAAGTAGATATCTGATTTTTTAAAATTATTTTTTAAATGAATTTCCGACCTAAAGATAAGGGAATTATGGAAGTTTCACGCTGTTTTTGATTAATTTACAGGAGATGCTATTAAAAAGACATAGTTCAATTATAGAGATTTACTGATAATGAAAAAATAACTTTTTTTCATCTGTTTGCTAATTATATGCAACAGAAGTAAAAAATTTAAATACAAATAGGGGTTTCATACATCTATAGTTTAGGAATACCACAGAATTAATGCTATTAATTGCATCACTATGTTTTCAGTGATTAAAGGTAAGAATAACGTATTTTTTACGAAGCATTCATGTTATACTATAAAGTATAAATATTAACGATAAAGTCAAACGTGACGTTCATGATGTTTTTGCGGCACATTAATTCCTGACTTATGAGTGACCTTATATTTTGTAAGTGTTAATTTCATAAAGGAGAATGAATGCGGAATCGTATACTAATGTTGAATTGCTTTCAAAATGATTATTACTGCTTTTGCTTGCTACTTTAAGTTACTCCACTCAACTCACGTTATAATTAATCTCAGTTTGTGTTCCCAAAAATTTGCGATAGTTGCAGTATTATACTGGGAGTTGAGTGTATTTTATACGCTAATTGCTAAATCTATATATAAAATTTAAGTAGAGTAAACTATCATTCATAGTAAGTATTCAAAATTAAAGTTTCTTTTTTTGAGAATATTTTCTTTCCTTAATTCTCTGCAAACAAAAGTCCAAGTTCTTTTGAACGCGAATTTTTAAAAATATCAAATAATATATCGCATACACGCTTTCTGCTTTACTAAATCAAGTGCAATCCAAAAATCAAACCGCCGCTTTTAAACAATTAGAAATCGTTTTTCATGAATTGTTTTTATGAAACTTCTGTTAGAAGAATATTTTTTTTTAAAGCTTTACTTTCTACTGAAAAGCTTGGTTTGCTTAAATATTTTATCATTATTTTTTAATAAACGTGACAAAATAAATTGTCGCATAGCTATTAAGTAACGATTGATATTCACAAGCGTGCAACGGTAGCTATTTCATTCTTTCATTAAAAATACAGTGAAAATAAATCCAAGGTGGCCACTGTACCGGAAAAATCTAGAAATGACAGAGAATTTATTTATACAGAAAATTGGATAAGTTTTCAGTAGAAATTCAATTTCTTTCTCTTGATAACACATGAAATTAAACAATTTTCTCATCTTTCACTTGGGAATTGTACAAGCTTATGTTTTATCTGAACGTAGTTTCAACTTGTAAACATTTTTTAGTGGCCTCTCTGAAAAAAATAGCAAAAAGCTAATTAAAATTGTCCCAGGTTTTCCATTGATGTCCAGCACTTTTTTTCTTTACTGACACTTAGACGGCACGCACTGATTCTAATTTCAGCCCAGTATCGAATAGACTACTCGAATACAAAACAGCCTGGAGATTGCTCGAGTTCAGAAAAGTGATCCCCTGCCATGGATAATCCATCTGCTATTCATCATCTCTATTATAATTACTATTGTCATATACTTTATAATATTATATATTTGATATATATAATATTATCGCCCTTGATAATATGTATATAATATATATGAATAAGATATACTATTGTAAATAGATTATATATAATATATATTATATATATATTATGTATATATAAGATTAGCGTGACTGTCAGTACTAATGCTACCACGACCTACTATCATTGCAACTACACCACCCTGCCTGAGAACCAAATCAAAGACGAATACTGTCATCCCTCGTGCAAATTTTTGGTGATTTTTTAGGCAACCCCTTACACATTCAGGACTATTTTTTTTAAGATCATGTCATACTTCACGGTACACGGTACACTTTTTACAAGTTCTTATTTATAATAGTAACCATTATTATTATAATATTATATTATTATTCATTATTATTATTAATTATTATTATTAGTGTAAATACGACGACATGTAGCTTCGTGTACATAGTATAACAGAATTTCGTATTCATATTGTCTATGTTTTTAGCATATATGTTTCAGAGATTAAGAGAAAAAAAAACACAAAAAACAAAAAGATTTCAAATTAGGTATCGGCTCGCGTTTTTTCAAGAGTACTTCTAGCGACGATTTGTCCTGTTATCTAGGAATTAACGATAATGAAATGACGCGAAGAAAAAACGCCGGTTTAAACGAAATACCGTATTTGACTGTAATTATATATTGCAATTTGCAACACTTCCACTTCTATTACTATTGCTATTATTATTACCATCATCGCTATTACTACTGCTGTTCTGCCGTATGTTTCACGTAAAATATTTATCGACTTTTAAATAAAAAATATAAAAAAAGAAAAAAATTTAGTTTAAAAGGTGAAAATCACTCTAAAAATTTGAAAGAGGATATCAATTTGATTGTATCTAAATGAAATATTAGGAGTGTGCAAAATTTCTTTAAATTAAGATCGTAATTTTTTAAGTTAAGTTAAGGTTTGTTTAAGTTGAGCTTAACTAAAATCGCAAAATTAAACTTAACTCAAGCAAGTTCAAGAGTCGAAAAATCTTGCACACCCCTAAATTCGAATTCATGTGTAAAATATTTAAATAAAACACTGAATTCGTGAAATTCCTTGTGAGACAAGATTTCAGGTTTATTGTGTTACTTCTAAAACGAAGAAATGTGAAGAAGCAATACTGTGATTATAATATTGCGGCTGTCATAATAATAATGCTGCATAATAATTTGTAGCTCATAAGCATTAGAATTTTAGGGAAGAAATATAAGTGACAATGATAGTTACGTGAATCTTGCGACAGAACTTTACTACTGTTACTACTACTATTACTATAACTGCTACTATCCAAGTACTACTTTTTATGTACCAATTTTTTAATTTTATGTATGAGAAAACCATAAGTGTTCGATTGTCTAGCTGCCGTTGCGCTCCTGTGTGTGTAAAACTAAACGCTGCTCATTGTTCATTTGTGGGATTCTGAATAGTTGGCTCAATGCGATAATTTTTGTACTCTCCCTATTGATCGGTCGATTCAAATAATTTTTTTACATCTCATTGATTGCTCCTTCTACCCCGAGTATATCCTATTGAAAAAATCCTGGAACAAAACATGTATAAATCTTAGTGTATTTCCGGTAAATTCAAGCGATTTCACATTTATAAAGTAAGAAGGATCTACACGGTGATTTACACGTAGAGATACACATTTATTCCTCGGTGATTTTTTCAATAAGCTAAGCAAATGCCTTGTACGTTAAAGTCTTTTCAGCTGTAGTAAAGATGTGGATGTGTTAGTTATAAGAATGTGTGAAGTCGTGTAATTAGTTTAGACGAGTTGTTCCTACGCTTAAACCGAATAAACGAGAAAGAGTTATGCGGAAAATTGCAAGAAAAAAAGAAACTCATCTATAAAATTTGTTGTCGACGATTTGAATAAGACTTGAAATAATTGTAAAAGTCGTCGAGAAAAATTTTTTATCGAAAAAATAGAAACTAAAAGCAATCTTGTCGAAAAGAAGTGTGCGATTTGTTAGGTCTTGCGCGTTCATAATATTATTTGTGGCAGCTAGTCGGGGAATACTGACAACTTCATTGCCATTTTACGTAGAAGTAGAACCAGAGGTTCCGCGTGAAGTAAAAATTTTGATATCAATTGAAAAGCTATAGATCTGTACAGTTTGAAAAATAAAGTCTTCCTTGAGTCCTCTGGCTTTGCTTCTTCAACTTAGTTGTAATTGTAACAAGCTAATGAAAGCTCGTCTTAGCATTGAAGCATGCTCAATATTTTTATGATGTGGATAAGGCCACATTTTTGGATATTTCTCTAAGAAAAGCTTCTCCACTGTAGTACAGGGTAAACAAAATTTTTGCTATGCGTCTGTTCCTAAGTGCCATTTTAATTTGCTTTTATGGCGAAATCACAAAAAACCTTTTCGTAACTAGTCGCAAGCGAAAGCTGTAGTATTAGGTCCTTAGATTTTACTTGCTAGCTAATTCTTAGCCTTTTAACACCTGAATTTTTTTAGCGATTGCAATTTTATTATTCCTGATATTCAGAGGCAATCTGCGTAAAAGTCAATTTCTGAAATTTTTTGAAATTATAATCAAAATCAACAACGTCAAAAACCCTCAGAAATTGATTTTCATTACAATTTTTCATTTTTTTTAAACTTCTGGGTACTTATTTTCATTAAAATTGGACCCTAATTTTTTTATGCTTGCTTGAATTTGCTCAAAATGAATTCTTTTAATTAATTTATGGAACATCATATACACAATGAGTCGTTAAAGGGTTATTTAGCTAGATAATTATTTGTAATGTGAGATCGATTATTATCCATTAGAAAAGTTATCTAAAAATTAATCTCTTGAAGTCAGGTAACTTTTAAGACAAAAAATATATCGGCATTGGCTCGAATTTAGTTTTTTTTATATTTATTAACATATACATAATTATTTATCTTTAAAGTTGTTAAAAAGATTTGAAAAACTTTAGTCACTTTAAGGAATATAGTTGTCTTTATTTGTGAGGCAAAATTCCATTTATTTATTTTGCTTTATATTTTTCGATCGGCTTTATACTGATTTGTATTAGTCAAGTCAATGTCTAATTGATTATGAAAAGTTTGAAAAAAGAGTGAACGCAAGACGAGCTTCGTTAACTTGATCAATCGTAATTTTTACTGCGATCCAATAATAAGTATAATACTGCAAGTGATATTATCCTGTGAAGAAAATTGTTAATGCATAGTTAGTCATTTGGTATCAAAGTCCCCCTCCCCCCCAATATATTTTATGTAGTAAATAAATAATACTCGGATCTTGCATATCTATGTTCGCTTTCTTTTTCTAATCGCTTCAGCCAAATAACATTTCGAAATTAAAAATACGTTAGCAATTATGATTGTCTGTGTGTGACTAACTAAGTATTAACATTTCGAATTGAAACTTTGAAAATTTCACTGTGTAATCACATTCTTTCATTCGAAAATTTGGTTGTACCTCTATGGTAATAGTGGTTGTGATTTTGTTATCATCGCTTATATCACTGAGAGATAAGCGTACGAATGTTAAAAAACTGTACATAACATACAAAAAAATTCGGTGACTTAGGAGTCTTATTCTCAGAAATTCTGAACAACTTTCAAAGATACAGAGTTTGATAACAAAGTGCGTAGAAAGACAGGAAGTTTGAAGGTGCTTCGATTAATTTAAAAAATGATTTCAATGAGTTTTCATCATTTTTTAAATCCCATTAAAGTTGGCTTTCCATAACTGTCGATTTCCTCTTGATAGATCCTTCCTGGTCATCACAATTCAATTTATTTGACATTTTATTTCTCTTATTTTTTGTTTATTTTTAAAACGTCTCAAAAGTGGAATTAAAATTCGATCGAAGCATCTTCGCAGACTGCTTTTCATGTCCAAATTTTCTGTAATTAAATAAAATACAGAAAAATCTTTAGATTACGATTGAGCGAATTTGTATCATAACGTGAAGCTGGATAGTCTTGAAATTTTAATCTCTTGATCAAATCAGTATTACGCATTTATGCTTAGAGAAATCAAAAGTCGGAAGAATCATATCAGCCTCAATGAAACGATAGATACTTAGAACAGGAAGGAAGGATAAAAACATTAAGGATAATAATTAATAATAGTGATAATTCTTGTAGCAATAGACTAAAATCATGGTAGTTCACAAAGCGCAGGATATCTCATTGCATAATCTCTGGTCGACGTTGTACATGAAATTAACGATGACTAGCGATAATTATACCAAAGATCTTTATGCTAGTGTATTTATAAATACGGTAGTGCTTCTTTCTTTCTGTTCTTTAAATTTACTTTATTTATGCTTATCGTTTCTTACTATTTAAGGAAAAATTCTATTATATTGTTTAAATAATCCCTAAAAAACTTGATTACAGAATAGTTACAGAGTTGTTACAGAATTGTTAGCTTTCTGGAACCTCATGTTCTGTAAGTCAATTACATAACTGTTTTGTACTCGTATTTTACGGTGAAAAGTTAAAAAAAGGGAGGGGGCATCATAATTAGCATAGTTTTATAAAGTAGCTGGTAAAATTTAATTTATTTTTTTAATCAAACTATTCGGTCAAATGATCACTTGATTAGACTGATATTAATTCGCCTTAAAATCGCTTTTAGTTTTTTCACTTTAGGTGTAAATGTGGTTCGATTTAGAATTGAATTAAGACACAAATCATAGCATTACTCTTGAGTGTTCGCGTATATAACAAGTAAACTCGATCGAGGCATATTTGGAATGAGAGACTTATCACTAGAGGATTGAATGGGATATCCTGTATGTTAAAAAATGAGGATTCGCCTACGCTTTTTTATGACACGCAGGTGTGTGAATCGGCAGCAATTCTTTTAAATTTTAGAAGAAATGTAACTCCGTACCAATGTGGGCGTAGCGACTTATTGTCCTAGGGACGTAATGACTTGCTCTTTTCAAAGTTGTGATCTCAGCTCATACTGACTTTGTACTGGGGTAGGCATTTCAAATTTAAATCTGAATTGCTCATGTCCTGATTTTTAAGATTGTAATGCATGTTTTTCATATACACATCCAGAAAAAATTTTTCTTTTTAAATTTAAAACCTATCAAATCTCATTTAATTTATATAAACATTAATATAATTTGTTTCTCTGGGTACATTGTTATGTCATCAACTTGTTACATTTTTAAGCATTAGAATCTTTAATTATTAATGTCAGTTGTTGACAGTGCAACGGTTGCTGTAGATATTAAATAGTAATAATTATTTTTCAATTATTAAAGCTATACTTAGTATGTAACATTCTTTACAATTCATAAACATGAGTATAATTTATATTTCAATAAATGCGATAAGTTTTCACCTTAAGGGTGCTGAGGCCAAGTTATAATCTAAAAATTCGATTTCTTCATTTTACTCAACAAATATTAAATTTGATATTTTTCCCTCTGTAAGATTAATCGATTTTTAACTAGGATTATGCGTACAGAACGAGAAAATATCTAATTCAAATATTTTCTAAGTAAAATACAAATATTCAATTGTGAAGTTAGATTTTGAATTCTTCGTTTTATGCAAAAAGTATCGAAACGAAATATTTTTTCGCTCTGTATGCAGTCTTATGTTTGAAAGAAAATTAGCGCTGCAGAGCATAAAAATTTTTGTATTTAATTTTCTTTGATTAAAATGGAGAATGGAATTTTGAGCTTAACACTTGGGTCCAACGCCTTTAAACAATACGTATTACTTTTGCACAAGGGAGATTTCGTTTGCTAGTAAAATATGTTTAAACTAAGCAACGTGCTGTTTTGCAAAAGTCGAGAAGGAATATATTTAAGCATCTAAGCATCACAAAAGTTTATTAATCTTTTTCCTACCCCTGTACTAAAGCACAGTCGTTTTCGATTTGATGCAATTTGCCAGATTTTGAAAGTATTTATGCGACATCCACAATGATGAATGTAATTCTCAGACAATATTAATTTTTTTATCTCTGAGCAGTTGACACATTAAAGAATCGTTAATGACTCATAAAAATGAGCGGCAGTAGAGAATAGGCGCTAAATTGAAGCGAATACAATTCGCTGATTTAAGTCTTTACGTAAAGGTCATGTTAAGTATCTCTGTCCGACTTTTGTTCGTTCGTGTTGTATAGTTAGGTGCGAATTGAGTGAAATGTGTGAGTGTGTCTGATACTTTTCTAATCGTTGTAAAACAGACAGTGTGAGTGAAAACGTATAACAAATGAGAGAGACACGAGATTCAGAGGAATGATTAAATTTGGATGTACAAATGATTTCTGAGGCCAAACCTCTAGATACGTGCGTGCTACTGTTTTGAAAACCGAAAATCATAAAATTAATGTATTCTCGATTGTAGTTGCGGTTAAAAGCAGGTATGAAATTGAAAATGTGTGAGAATTGGAAACACGAAGGAAAGAAAAAAGGTCTGCATATGTCTAGGTGTCACTCTAGGTCATGTACATATAAAGTTATAAAAAATTTACATACGAACATGTGATGTGTATATACACACTATACATATATATACGAAAATATTGAGATATATTTGTAAATTCTGTTATCTGAATGCATTATGAATATTTTAACCTCCTGTAATAAAATATTTAATAAAAAACGTTACCAGCCAAAGGGATTTACAGGTCTTTTTAAAGTTCTCATAGATTTTATATCCTCATGAACTTTAAGGGCGTTGGACCCAAGTTCAAGCTCCAAATTCCATTCTTTAGTTTACTCAACGAAAATTATAGATAAATATTTTTTCGCTCTGTAACGCCAATCTTTTATCAAATACAAGACTGCATACAGAGCGAAAAATATTTAATTTCGATACTTTTTGCATAAAACGAAGAATTCAGAATCTAACTTCAAAATTGAATATTTTCATTTTACTTAAAAGATATTTGAATTAGATATTTTATCGCTCTGTACACATAATTCTAGTTAAAAATTGATTAATTCTACAGAGGGAAAATTTTTGACTGTGAATTAAATCTTCACTTACAATTCTCTGTTTAATGCTGATTTATTGCAGGTCTTATAATTTTTAATCGTGTTATCGAGACAGGATGTTTTCTTGAATGAAAATAGACTTCAGATGACAATATTTTTATTTATGCTTCGAATCAGAATGATCTTGCAGAAGTTTAGTTCAGTTTTAATTAAAACATTGTCTGGAGCAGGCAAAATCAGTTGCATTTTGGAAATTGAAGACATATGGATCAGAATGAATAAACTTCTTATTAGGTAAGCAATTTGAGTTTGTTAATGCTTGGAACTTTTAAGGAATAATCATTATTTATTTCAGATTCAAGAGGAAAGACACGTGGCAGATTATTTGATTATTCTAATCAAATTTCAAGGGATTTCAAAAAAGTTTAGAGAATTTCATAGAATTCCGCAGCCTGTAAGTCATTTAAAAAATTTTAATATTTAATTATAGAAATGTATGGGGTAACGGTATAATAGTAATATCTCATTATAATAAATTTTAATTGGCATTACAAACTTAAAGTAATGGAATAAAACCGAGATACTTTTATATAATAAGATTTTTTTCAGAAAATTAACTAATTAAGTAATCAAATATTGCAAATAATTAATTCAAAATGGTTTTTTAATATTGATAGGGTATTGATCAGTTTTCCCCATGTGGATATTTATCAGTGAAAAATCGACACACCTTGTGGGGTCCTTGCCAGTCTTCCAGATCAGGACCACACTAGAACTAAGGCAAACTGTTCCCAGAAAAAAGTTTATTTGAATCAAATAAACGCATATTTGCTACAGATTCAAAGATATTTTTTCTTTGGCTCTGTAGCAAATAAACGTTTATTTGATTCAAATAAACTTTTTTTCTGGGTGTGGGCAATTTGTGCCTCTTAGACTTCTTATGTTTCAGGATATAAAACATGAGAAGTCTCATTTGACCATCCTAGAGAAAGCTTCGGATTGAAATTCATTGCGAACTAATCCGAGGAAAGTTTTTAATCCGAATTAATTAAACTGAATCTTTAATCTGAATGAATCAGAATTAAAGGTCCAGTTTGATTTTTAAGGGCGTTGGACCCAAGTGTTAAACTCAAAATTTCCTTCTCCATTTTACTCAATGAAAATTATAGATAAATGTTTTTTCGCTCTGTAGAACGAATATTTTTTCAAACATAAGACTGCGTACAGAGCGAAAAAATATTTAATTTCGATACGTTTTGCATGAAACGAAGAATTCAAAATCTAACTTCAAAATTGAATATTTTCATTTTACTTAGAAAATATTTGAATTATATATTTTCTCGTTCTGTACGCATAATTCTAGTTAAAAATCGATTAATTCTACAGAGGGAAAAAATATCAAATTTAATATTTGTTGAGTAAAATGAAGAAATCGAATTTTTAGATTATAACTTGGCCTCAACACCCTTAAGGTGAAAACTTATCGCATTTATTGAAGTATAAATTATACTCATATTTTTAAATTGCAAAGAATAAATGTTACATACCAACTATAGCTTCAATAATTGAATAATAATTATTACTGTTTAATATCTACAGCAACCGTTGCACTGTCAACAACTGACATTAATAATTAAAGATTCTAATGCTTAAAAATATAACAATTTAATGACATAACAATAAACCCAGAGAAACAAATTAAATTAATGTTTATATAAATTAAATAAGATTTGGTAGGTTTTAAATTTAAAAAGAAAAATTTTTTCCTGGATATGTCTGTATGAAAAACATGCATTACAATCTTAAAAATCAGGACATGAGCAATTCACATTTAAATTTGAGTTAAAAATTGATTAATTCTACAGAGGGAAAAAATTCCAAGTTTAATATTTGTTGGGCAAATTTAAAAAATTGAATTTTTGATCAGAACTTGGCTCCAACGCCTTTCATGAGCTTCCGATTAGATCGGAAAGCAACTGTTTGATTCGGATACAAATTCCGGAATAATTCAGAAAACTTCGGATCGATTCTGAATTAATTTCAATCTGAAACTTTCGGTAGGGCATCAAGCACACGATACTGAAGACTGGGACATGATAGGACTTCATAGGACCCTATAAGGTTGTTTCAAGGTCAAATGTACCCTGATTCCTAAAATGGCTCCGGACCCCAGAGTTTCGGTTCAATATTCGAAAAAGAAATTATGTGGAAATTCAGACCAGTTGAATTGTCTTTTATCTGCTTTGATGTGGACATGCTGCACACATAATGTCGTAACGAGAGGCTCGTGATGTCGACTCGTCGCACACACGACGACATTACGTGTACAGAGTGCATAGACGTAGACGTGGATGCTAAGGGATAAGGTTGCAGAGTTGGAGTCGATAGGTTGTAGTGGTGGGTAGGTGGTGGGTGGGTGGG
>UCOH01006823.1:0-12569 GCA_900474275.1 Synergus japonicus
ATTTTAAAGGTTTTCAAGAAATTTTTCGATTTCTAAAAGATGTTGTGGAATTTTTATTGGTTTGATGGAGTTTTATGAGATTTCTAATAATTTACATAAAAGTATTTCGAGAGATTTTTCTGATTTTTAAAACATTTTGTGAAATTTTAAATGCTTTCATGGAATTTGATAAAATTTCTAATGATTTTAAGGGATTCTAAATGTGAAGGAATTTCAAGAGGTTTCTAGGCATTTTTAGAGATTTTCACTAATTTTAACATGAATTTCAAGAGATTAATGATTTTGAAGGTTTTTATGAGCATTTTTAACAAATTTTAAGTAATTTGTACGAAATTCAAGAAATTTTTAGGATAATAAAAAAGATTTTGTAAAATTTTATGGGATTTTAAGATATTTTGTGAAATTTTATGGAATTTTAAAAGCTTTGTAAGAGTTTTATGATGTTTTAATGAATTTGAAATATTATCCTGAAATTGTAAGGAATTTTATGAGATTTCTAATAATTGTAATTCATTTCGAGAGATTTTTCTGATATTTAAATGAGTTTGTGAGAATTTTAAAGGATTTCATGGAATTTGATAAGATTTCTATGTACTATTTTTAAGGGATATAAAATTGTCATGGAATTTCAAAAGGTTTCTAGGAATTTTTAGACATTTTCATGAATTTTAAGAGATTAGAGAAATATAATATAATAAATTATAGAACATTGAAAGAGAATGTAAATGATAAATTAATATATATCTTGTATAAATTAATATACATTAATATACATATATCAATCTGGAAAACATAAGAATATAAAATAAAATCATCGCCTAAAATTAGAACAAGCAATTCATGCTATTAGCATACTTAAATTAATGACGGAAAAATACATTAGGATATATTAGGGACACGATATGAAATATTCAAGCCCTATATGACTAACCCCATTCTTAGATAGAAAAAAAATCAATGCCTATAATTAGGGAATACAAAACTAAATCACTGGGTTTCGTTAGAGTAATAGAAAATATCAAAGCTGGACTACAAAGGAGTTTATGATTTCGAAAAATTGAAAGAAAATGTTTCGTGACATTTTATTATATTAAACTACGTATATGAAATGTACTCGCGGAGGAATTCAATATATTCTTGAGTTGTGAGAATCTTCAGTGGACAAAGAAAGAAAAGGTATATAACGACGAAGAAAATATTGAATTCCATATCAAAAGGAAATTACGCTCGAGTTAAAAGCAGGATTCTAACCATTTTCCGCTTGGAGTGTCTTTTCGTGAAAGAAAAAAGATGGGAGAAGAAAGGGAGCGAGTGGAAGAAAAGTGAAAAAGATCTACACGCTGTAGAAAAATTATTTGAGGTCCGTTTCAGGAAACATTTTTAAATATAAATGTTTGCATACGGATTTTCTGAAGAAAAGATTTCCTTTATACCAATAATTAAGATATTCATAAATAAGCTCTTTCATTACTTATCTTCAGATTTATGCAGAAGATATAAATTCAATTTACAGAAAACACATTAAATTAAATAAAGCACTGTTTTCTTTAATCTTTAAGTTTAATGCTTAAAAATAAAATATATAGGCTCTTAACCGTGACTCATACGATATTTTTTAAAAAATCCATCTCCAGACAATTTGTTAGAGATGATGTAGTAAAATTGGTGTCTTCACTAGACGATACCTATCTTGTTTGGACCTTAATAGTTTTCGCATAACAGACTCGGGTACATTACGTATATATATAAAGGTACTATAAGTTGGCGAGTGGATGACAACTCAATTTCAAGTTGAGTCTGACGTGCTCGCGTGCACTTCAAACTTCACGCCCCCATTGGACTGTATAGGAATGTATGAATACCTATACACATGCATATATGATATGTATATGTATATGTACCTTTATAAGTATGAACCGCGATAGATAGATGCACAAGGTCGACAGGGAGCTTTACGGTTCATCACTGTTCATGCAAACTATAACATAAGCGTCTGCTTCACAGAGCATGATGTAGATATACACGTTGATACGTGTACAGTTGCGTGAGAAAGTTTCCCACGCAAACTGCTACGTTAGAGGTTAATAATTAGGAAAGCCTGAAGTTAGTCGCTACAAATTTCGTTTGGTAATTTGTTTTCAACTTCCGGCTGCACTTTAGTTACCTTTCACGATTATACGCTCTTGCATTATTTTCACATTTCCTCTAAAACAATCCCAGCTTCACAGAACTGGACTAGTACTACCTTTTACCTATAATATTTTTTACGGCCCTTTTTGATTTAAAATATATATTTAATATATATATATTGAAATATTAGGGTCATTATCTTACAATAAAATAAAAAAGACACTTTTTCGCATACTATCTGAATAATCTACTTCAGAGCACAGATAATGAAATTAAAAAACTAGGATAAATAAGAAACAAATTTAATTCCAGCTGAAAACAGCTCAATATGAAACCTGTACTGGCAGAGTTTAAATTAATTTTCATAGCAGGATTCAAAGTTTAAATTGGTATGCCAATTTGTCAGCGCGTCGTTCGCGGAAAAACAATTATACCAAAGCTTTTTAATTATAACAAACTTCGGTATATAGTTTGAGTTATTCGGAAATATCAATATAACAATATTTCTCGAATTAATGAAACTAGTTTTTTCGCAGCAAGTTCAGAGGTCGTTAATTTTAACTGAATGTCAGTTAATGAAAATTAATCAAAGTTCGACATTTTTATTGTTAAGGATTTCAAAGGGCTAATTCCAAAAAAAAAAAAAAAAAAAACAGCTCAAATAACGAAATGTATTTAAAACAATCTGTATCAATTGGATATCCAGTTTTTAATTCTTTTTCACCCCTATCGCATCTGCTCTATTCAGCCATAAAAAAATCCTCGTTTATTCATCTAAAGATACGATCGAAGCTCAACTTTATTGAAAACTAGGAGATTAGTGGAAAGCGGATGCTGGCTTACCGTTGGGACATCTCCATTTAATTATTTCGTTTTGCGAAGTGGTGGCAAGGGGTTGTGAAACTTTAGACGAGAAATGGGACAAGAGGGCTGAAAAGGGGCTTAGGGGGCTGAGAGGGGGTAAGGGAAAAGTACTCACTGTGCGGCCAGGATAATCTAAATAGTGAAATGCCGGGGCGGAGAGAAAAGGTAGGACTGTCGTTAAGTCAAGGTGGCAAAGTTACCTCTCAAAGGGCCCATTTAATTGCAGTCGCTCGCGGCAGATACCAAAGTTCGTTTAATTAACGAAATAATGACGCAGCGTCGCTCCCTCAACTCAGCCGCTCATTCGTCCAGGGCAGTCGACTCGCTTTTGCTGCCTTACCTTGTCTTGCTTTCTCTATATAAGTCTATACCTACCTGTAGGAATGTTTGTGTGTGTATTCACGCAAAACTTCCACCCACTTCGGACTTTCTCAGGTTGGGGCTATAATTGATTTCCGCGCTGATGATACCATCTGCTTTAATCTTTTGTTATTTCCCAAGGATTCTCGGTCAGCTTGCCATCAAATAAAAGTGCTATTTTCTTTTATTAAATTAGAAAATATTTATTTCACTTCAAACTTTCTTATTGAAAGATATTTTTTTTGTCCTCTTTTTCAGCCTTATAATCTTAATGAAAAGTAGACATTGAATTTTAGAAAGTTATATTTTTTTAAGTTATAGATTTATTAATAATACACTCAAAAAAATATTTTGTGCAACAAAATCTGTTTTGTTGGCTGAAATAAATGTTTCTTAGTTCAACAAAACGATTTGTTGGTTTAACAAAACGTTTTCTTGACCCAACAATAATTTGGTTGAGCCAAGAAAAAAATTTTGTTGTCCAAACTAAACCTTTTTTTCAGTGTATCATGATAACCCATTTTTTATGAGATTTTGAATGAATTTAAGAAATATCAAGTGATTTTACGAAATTTAAAAGGAGATATGGGATTTTATAAGATTTTAAAGATATTTTAAGGGCTTCTATCAAATTCCTCATTTCGTTATTATAGTTAGGGCATTAAAATTTTGTATTAAAATAAGAAAGCATTAAAAACTTATGTAATTCGTCGAAATTTTAGCCTGTTGTTTTCTCGATGGTTTCCTTGGCAATTTTCAGCATTACACGTCGATAGTAATTTCTCGACAATGCATACACTAAACAAATTGTTTAGAAGAGACTACAACGATGTTTGAGTACTCAGGTCGTACCTCCATTAGAAATTCATCCTGTATATCGCCTAAAGTGGGTTCTCACATTCACTTACAGTGGTTTAAGTGAGTGTGAGTATACATATACATGCCTACAATACATTATTCCTGTTTAATGGTGTACTTTGACCAGCCATCCGCTGTGCTCGCTTCCCTTGTGTGAAAGTGCGATACGAAATCTCTTTACTTCCAAGGGAAACATTTCCCTTACAACAATGCAAGAGAAAAAGTAGAATAGCCGAAAAATAGTGTAATAGTGATAGAAAGAAAGAGAGAAATATACAAAAATGAGAAAAACACAAAGATCAATGAATCGCTTGTCAAAAAAAAAAAGATAATAAAAAATTTAGATAAAAAAAAATGCTAAAGAATAGCTCTCATAAAGATATTAATTTTTATTGAATTGATTGAACCAAGTGGACAAGTGATCGTTTTTTTATAGCCATTCAATGCAGATGTGCTCGCCTGTTTTTTATCGTGTAATAACAATCAGGCGGATCACAGGTTTAAAATCGATGTGTACACCTACTACAATAAATTTCAACCCATTTGCTGCAGCCTTCCGAACTTCCTCTACTGGCGACATGATTTCATCAATTACTTGCAGACCAAAAACTGAAAAATTGTTTTGGTGAAAAGCTGCCTTTGACGTTTTTTACTTTAAAAGCATTGACTATTGCGTTATGGAAATTGGTTTAGAATGCATTGAGATTCATGAGAATAAACTGAATAAATTAATTTTAGCCGGTATTTTCAATTTTATTATAGCGGAATATATATGGTTCCTTCATTTGCCTTGAATTAGCAGGAAAAGGTCCAGAAGTAAGTATCAGTATTCAGAATCACCCAGAAAAAACAAGGACTGAAATTTTCTACAGCTTAAATCAGTTTTTAGGCTGAATTTCAGTGTTAAGTCAGTTTTCAGTCTTGTTTTAAAACTAAGAAGTCTTGTTTTTAGATTTCTTAGTCTTAAAACAAGACTAAAAACTGACTTAAGACTGAAATTCAGCCTAAAAACTGATTTCAGCTGTAAACACTTTCAGTCCTTGTATTTTCTGTGCAGTGTAAACAATTAAACTTTAAGTATTTCCAGTGATTTTTGAATGTTGACTTTAAAATTGTATTAAACATAAACTTTCTTCGTAATTTCCGTGGTCTAAAAATCTAATAATCCAACTGCAAACGAAAATCCAGCAAACTCGCATAACAGCAAATTTGATAAGGGAGAAACAAGCCCTTGGTTGTTAAAATTGGACCAACTGAACTCCTTGAATCCTGTGCATAGTTAGAGAAACATGAGCAATTAAATTTAAAGTTTCGAGTTACACTCGACGAGTATACAAACTCGGAAATTCGCGCTTGATTTAATGCTTACTATATCCATCGACATTTGACATTTATATTCCCAAGTGAACAAAGAACAAATATATACTAATTTAAATTCTGTAGTATAAAATGTATTTTAATTTAAAAATATAATTAATATAATTAAATCCAATGGAGAAGAACAAATATATAAAATGTTAAATTCTGTAGAATAAAACGTATTATAATTGAAAAATAAAATTCTGCTCGCTGCATAATAATATCAAAATTTAATCTGAGCAGGAAAGTTAAACCCGGTGGAGAGGCATTGAAATAAAAGGTAATATGAGTTATATGTGAATGCAAAAAATTGAAGAATGTGAATATAAGGGATTTTATGCTCTTGGTTATATAATGTATGCTGGCAATTCTCTTAAAAGATAATTATCAGAAAAGTTCATTGTGATATGTAACTACTAGGTTATATTCCCGGAAGCTTTAGCTTTCAGCAAAAACAGTTATTGTGAAAGAGGAGATTTGGAATCTCTATTGAAGTACGTGTACACTCATGCCCAAAAGACAAAAACTTCTACTTTACGCAAACCAGCAGTGGCGTATGATTTTTAATATGAAAAATCACAAACAAGAACATTTTATTCACTCTCTCTTAATTCATTTCATATTTAGAATATTTTAATTGCTTTTTATCTCTTTAGCAAATTCTTCATAATGAAAATAAGTTAAAATTGTCAGATTTTTTATTTTACTCTCAAGAGACGTGACGCCTCCCCACAATTTTAAAAAGTGTCGCTTTTCTTTGGGATTTTAAAACGTATCAGATTGGTCTATAACAAGTGGGAAAAAAGTAATATTTTCCGAGAAGATTTCCTCTGACTGCGTAATAGCTGAACACTTCAAGGCTATTCAGAGTAAAAATCTTTGTAATGTTGAGAGTCCTGGAAAAATGTTCGTTCCAGCTAATATTCTGGCTTTACGGATCAACTGCCGTCTGCATTACGATTTCAAACTCGCAGCTTAAAGCAACGAAAGCATTCTAAAAAGCTCTCGATTATCTCCAGGAGCGAAAGCTCATTTTCCGTATACTCGAATCCCCTCACCCCTTCACCCCCTCCAGTCACCCTCTTACATACATTTTCGCAAAGCGGGACGTTCGTTCTGTTGAGATATCACGCTACCTCTTTTTGTTTATAAAATAATCAAATTTAATGCGAGTCAAAAGAAGAATCGTTGCTAATCCCCATAAAACCATTTTCACTCATTTATCTGTTCTAATATTAAATACCGGGATAAAAATTATCTTTTGAATATCGATTTCTCCAAGGACGTTTTTTTTTGTCCACTGTGCGGCGCTGAATTTCAGGAATTTTTATTATTTTTATTTCGTTTTAAAATACTACTGCAGACTTTATGAAACGAACTTTTAAAGAATTTTTCTTCCTCATAGCTTTGTAGTCGTTACATTTTCCAATATTTTTAGAATGGTTTAATTAAACTTTCCTCAATTGATAAAGCCTAATACAACGTTCCTTTGTGTGGAAGCAAAGAAATATAGATTGTATATTAAAAAACCCCTGTTTCTAACTCTTTCGTCCAAATATCTTCCAATCGAAAAAAATGAAACATTTTGGAAACTTATTATGGGGAGCTTTCACTGAAACTGTGAATAGAACGTCAATGTAAAGACAGATTGTTACAAAGTTGGGTGTTTCTTCGACCATAGATCCCTTCTCGAGGTGTGAGGGTTTCAATTTATCAAAGGTCTACGCAAACAGGAACAATGATATAACCTTGGTAAAGGGAAACGAATTCCTTGTCAGAATCGAAAGCGGAATTCACGTTTCAAACAGCAACCCATTCCCAAAGATTATTCATCGAAATTTATATCTAAAACAACAAAATTCTAAAGAAAATATAATTGAATAAAATGGAAAATACATTTTAAAAATATGAGTTATTATGTACCAGAAGTTTTGAATGTTCAAATCAATAAAATACTTTTTCCCAATTTACAGAATAAATTAAAAAATTTACGAGTGAATGATTATCAATTTTAAGAAATATGCGATTTTTACTATCTTTTCTAAAAAAGATTTATCTAGGGAGAAAATATACTAAAAAAGGTGTATAAGAAGGGGTAAGTGAGGGCTTCCTTCCTTATCGCGTGCGAGAAAGGTAAAGACTAACAGAGGTAGTTCCTGAAGCGGCAACAAATCGCCATTGTTCCAACACAATGTAAAACGTTTGAAATTCTTTTATGACCGAGATCACGGGGACTTATGAGACGAAAAACGTGGAAGAATGGATGTCAGTCTCGTTATCGCTTCGCCTCTTGTTCTTTATTTCCTTCCATATATGCCACAATAGTTTGTACTTTAGTACACCCGGCGCTTGTCTCTTTCACTGAAGAGCGAAAAAAGTTCAGAACTGCCAGAAATAAACCTCATCATCTTCTTCATTATTTCTCACAAAACAGAAAATAATAAGACACTCTTTGCAATTAATTTGTCATTGTATATAAAATATAACAGAATAATAGTATATTATCAGGGTTTCCACCAGATTCAATTATTCAATTTCCCTGACATTTCCCTGACTTTCAGACAAATTTCCGTGACAAAAAAGTATTAGAAATGCGTACAAATTTTCAATAATAATACTATTGAAATTTCTCCAAAATCACTTAAAATTTGTGAAAATCTCTCAAATCACAACCTTGTAAATCTCTTAAAATTCATTGAAATTCATAAAAACATCTTACATTCCACGAAATCAATTCGAAGTAAAATACATTAAAATTAGTAAATAAAAATTCTTGGAAACAAAAACCTCACAAAATCCTTTAAAAATCAAAAATAATTTTTGAAATTTTTTTTAATTTCACAAGGAATATTTAAATTTCTTAGAAACATTTTAAAAATGTCAAAATTTCTTTAAATTTTTACGAAGTCCACGAAAAAAAACCTCTTGACATTCCATAAAATTGTACAAAATCTTTCATAAATCATAAAAATCTGGTGAGGTTTTTTAAAATTTCAATCAAATCCCTTAAAATCACTTTAATAAATCAAATTTTCTTAAAATTCTTAAAAGCCTTTTAAAATCCTTTAAAATTCCATGAGAATATTTATAATCCCTTTAAATTTTTGAAAACTCTTCCAAGTTTCTTAAAATCCTTTATAATTCCATGAAAAACTTTTAAATCCTTTGAAATACCTAAAAATCAATTAAAATTTGTAAAAATCTCTGAAATAACAACCTTGAAAATCTCTTGAAATTCATTAAAATTCATAAAAACATTTTACATTCCACGAAATCACTTCAAATTAAAATACATTAATAAATACATTTGTAAATAAAAATTCTTGGAAACAAAAACCACACAAAATCCTTTAAAAATCAAAAATAATTTTTGAAATTTTTTTTAATTCCACAAAATCTTTTAAATATTATACAAACCTTTTGTAATCCCTTTAAATTCCTAGAAACATCTTAAAACCTTTTAAAATTATTGAAAATCTCTTGAAATCATTAGAAACCCAAAGAATTTCAAAGAATGCCTGGAAATTCTTTATAACCCTTTGAAATCCTTGGAAAGTTTCTAAAATCTGTTAAATAAAATATAAAATTGATATATACAATACGACAAAAATAACACAGCATAAATATCAATTTCTATTTTTCCTAACAACTACTCGCATTTCCCTGACATTTCCCTGACTTCCCTGACATGTGGCCACCCTGATAAATTATGCACCCTATTAAAAAGAGTTCTTTAATTCTTTGAAATAAAGAACTGCAAAAGAATATATTAAAAATTTTCGAAAGCTTTTTGAGGTCGTGAGAGGTTCTTTTTGACTTGAAAGCTTTTATGCTCTCGACACACAGGAAAGTCGACCACTGTTTGAGAGCTATCTGATCTTTCTTTCGCAGACTTCCGTTTTATTTTCTGTGTGAGAAAATAAGTCTAAGAGAAGGAGGATACTGAAAACCTGTTACCATGGGAGCATTCGCGAGGTGCCCCTTAAGCTACTTATACGCCTCCGTAAGCCGTCTGCACACCCTGTGGTCGATTCAAGACGTAAACTTTGTATTTCCAATTCAAACGACATTTCCGTTCCAGTCGACACTTTTTGAGTATTTAGGTCCGGTCAACATCTCAGAAACTCGTCACCTTCGAAAGTAATATTGACTATTGCTAAAAACCTTAATCTAATGATCGAAGAGTCCCAAATATCTGTCTGATCAAAATTCACTCGTGATATCTTCTACTATTTAAAATGTCAGGCATTAAGGCCATGTAAGACTTACCCGATCCCTACCTTACCGACATTTTGTTGTCTCCAACGCTACGTCTACATTTATTGAGATATCAAATTGAAAATTTCTGAAATTGAAGCTAAAGCACTAAGGCACGTTTATCTGGTCTTAAATATTTTTTTATTTTTACAAAAATTTAAGACCAGATAAACATACCTTAACATATTTCCCTTAATTCTAGAAATTTTCAATTTGATATCTTAATAAATGTAGACGTAGCGTTGCAGACAAAAAAATGTCAGTAAGGTAGGGATCGGGTAAGTCCTACATGGCCTTAAGTTGCTTTCCCTATTTAATTCAGTTCAATTTTATCTGCATTCAAGTTTCCATTAAAGTTTCAAGAGTGCGCCCTCATTTCAACTATTAATTGTTTGCAGCTTCTCTAAAGTTTTAATTGGTGAGAAAAAAGCTATAAAAGAACAATATTTCATAATTTTACAGACTTTTGCCAATAAAATAAATTTAGAGCTCCACGTAATTGGCAAAAGGCGGATAGCTCCGCTGATCAGGATGTGAGAGCAGGGAATTTATTTGATTTATCTGCCGAGTTTCACGCACAGTGGTAATGCCGAATTTCATTCGTTGTAAATAACATCCTTTAAACGGAAATCGGCCACGGAGGGTCTCATGCAACAAAATGCAATATGCAAATAAATTTTTCAATCCTGATATAAATCAAATTCTTTATTTCTGATGCAAATAAATATATCATTCCTAATATGAATCATAGAGAATCAGTTTTGAAAACTCAAGTTCGTGGACTTTAAATCCACATATAAATCTTGGAAAATTATTCATCCTCATTTCCCCGCTTCTTTTTTTAGTGGCAATGAGGCTGATTTCAGGCAAAAGGCTCATGTTTATGGAGAATGCGTTTCCCGCACAAAATAGCCATTTTCGCGATGCACCGACGATTTATTGCCTTGATTCAGAATAGATAATATGGGATTGCATTCCTCGTTTCATGGCCAGAGTGTAAAACAAAATAGGCTAATCTTTAAATAAAATCTGCGTAATGGTTATTGTGAACTGTCTATTTACAATATTTACATAAAATACATATTTTCACTCTGCTGGGAACCGTGTTTTAACAGAATTAACAATTGAATCAATGATTCAATTAAAAACGATTAAAAAAGTTTATCAGGTTGTGTCTATTCTGTATATTAATTATTAATTTTGATAGTAATTGTTCGCAACTATATAATAAAAAGTATAAAAGTACTTTTCAGTTTCTAGAAATTAAAAAATACTTTTTATTATTACGATATAATAATATACTGTTCTAATTGCTATAAATATAATTTATACAGTATATATATATATATATATATATATTATATATTATATTACGCACAGTGGTAATGCCGAATTTCATTCGTTGTAAATAACATCCTTTAAACGGAAATCGGCCACGGAGGGTCTCATGCAACAAAATGCAATATGCAAATAAATTTTTCAATCCTGATATAAATCAAATTCTTTATTTCTGATGCAAATAAATATATCATTCCTAATATGAATCATAGAGAATCAGTTTTGAAAACTCAAGTTCGTGGACTTTAAATCCACATATAAATCTTGGAAAATTATTCATCCTCATTTCCCCGCTTCTTTTTTTAGTGGCAATGAGGCTGATTTCAGGCAAAAGGCTCATGTTTATGGAGAATGCGTTTCCCGCACAAAATAGCCATTTTCGCGATGCACCGACGATTTATTGCCTTGATTCAGAATAGATAATATGGGATTGCATTCCTCGTTTCATGGCCAGAGTGTAAAACAAAATAGGCTAATCTTTAAATAAAATCTGCGTAATGGTTATTGTGAACTGTCTATTTACAATATTTACATAAAATACATATTTTCACTCTGCTGGGAACCGTGTTTTAACAGAATTAACAATTGAATCAATGATTCAATTAAAAACGATTAAAAAAGTTTATCAGGTTGTGTCTATTCTGTATATTAATTATTAATTTTGATAGTAATTGTTCGCAACTACAATAGTAATATATTTTTAGAAAAAAATGTAGGACAATTAGAGTATAGAGCTCTTGCAATAACATATTCTCGAAATGATAATTATCCCCTTGGTTAGAATTGCACTTTGCGAGATAGGAATAATCAGTTAAGTCTTCTTTTTTCCGCGGCTATGTTTGCACACCTATTAAAGCCACAATTCAGAATGAGCACCTCTGATTAGAAAGCAGAGGGTGTGGCTTGACGACAATACTGTCTGGCTGTTAACATCTCGGCTCACCCTCTCGAGGATCCCTTTCTGGGTACTTTCCTTTATAACGTAACCACCCTCCTGCCCCTGTGCCATCTTATTCCATCTTCCCCATCAACCCTTTCTTCTCACTTGTGCATCACACGTTCATCGGCATTCCGCCAGCTTCTCGCCTTCATTCAGTTACTCGTGTTATGACCCGTTTTTCAAACACTACCTTCATGGAATCGAGGTACCATATAAAAGTCTCCAATTTATTTTCATTCTAGAGACGTAGGAAATTCGAAAATTTACACTTTTTAATTTAATATTTCGCTCTTCAAATGATTAAGCACTTCTTAGAAGGAAATTCAAAAGTATAAAAGTACTTTTCAGTTTCTAGAAATTAAAAAATACTTTTTATTATTACGATATAATAATATACTGTTCTAATTGCTATAAATATAATTTATACAGTATATATATATATATATATATATATTATATATTA